>PVJN01022582.1:0-33111 GCA_004026805.1 Lasiurus borealis | reverse complement strand
GCTGGCTCAGCCGGGGTACTGCCTCGTGAATGGCGTCTTTGGGGCCGCACTACCCGCCAGGCGAACCCCCTCCTCCTCCTCTGCTGAAGCCACAGGGCCCTGGCGAGGCCTGGCCTGGCACCTGGGTCCGGACCTGCACACGGGAAGGCCGGGCACTGCCCTTTCCCCGGGGAAAGCGGGCACTGGAGGGCATTCTGTGTGGGGGGAGTGGGTGCTAGGGTGGGCTCCCCCCAACAGGCCAGGCTTTGGCAAGCCCTGACCCAAACCACTTTCTCTGCTGCTGTCTGGCTATTAGAGCCCCTAAGGAGGCCCCAAGTTGCACCCTGACCCCTCACCCACAAGTAGCAGCATCTCTGGGGAGAAAGTGGGGTGCAGGGAGAGTCAGGAAGCACAGCTAGTTCCCTGGGTGAGGGGGTCCCTGGATACCTCTTCCTGCTTTTTAAGTCATTAAAGGTCAAGAATTCGGTCACCACGGAGTAGCATCCAGCCCAGCGGGGAAGGCGGCCTTAGAAAATCGGGGGGTCAAGGGCTCGGCTACTGCTCGCTGAGGACTCTCTCATTCTGAGCCTCAGTTTCCCCATCTGTGCCTCGGGAGTTGGTCCCGGAAGATAAGTTAGACCGAGTCAGGGGAGGGAATGGGGAGGAGCTTGGCACCATATCCCGGTTAGATTGGCAAGGCCTGGACACAGGCTAGCAGCCCTGAGACAGAGGGACAAGCGGGTGGCTTCTTGGCTGGGGGTGCAGGAGGCATGGGCAGGGCTCGAAGAAGATGCCATCCGTGGCCAGAGTGGGCTCCGAGTGAGCGTGGGCTGCGTGCTGCCCTGGGCTGCTGGGTGTGGGCGGCGGGGCCCAGGCCGGGTCTGGGAGTCGGTTGTCCCTGGTGGCAACTTGAGGCCCATTCTGAAGCCCAGGGCACATTCTTACTCAGGTGACTGAGAAGTTGAGAGCAGACACCCCCACATACCTCCGTGCCCAGCGCATGCCCACTACTGCTGCCCGAGCAGTGGAAGGATGGGCATGTGGGGGGGGTGCAGGGGAGGGCTATGCATGGATGGGACCCCTAGGTTTCATCCTAGGGCCTCCGCATGGTTCTTGGGGGAGAGGAGCTGATGGCTTTGTGGCTATGGGCCGAGGCCCTCAAATCTAGGATGCTCTGACCTGGCTGGACAGGATGCAGGGAGGGTCAGGACCTGGAACCTTTGGGGTGGGTCCAGCCAGGTCGTTGGCAGATATTTAATTGAGCATCTGCTGTGTGCTGGACCCATACTAGGGTCTGGACCGGCCTGCCTGCGCCGCCCACCTTTCGGGAGGCCACTGTGATGGAGCCAGGAAAGGTTAAGCCTGTGGTGAGGTGCTGAGCCCACCTCACTAGCTGAGGAGAAGTCACAGGCCCTGGGCATGGATTTCTTCACAGAAGTTTTGTGGTTTTTGTTTTTAATTGTATTGATATCAGCCAAAACCGGTTTGGCTCAGTGGATAGAGCGGCGGCCTGGGGACTGAAAGGTCCCAGGTTCGATTCCGGTCAAGGGCATGTACATTGGTTGCGGGCACATTCCCAGTGGGGGGCATGCAGGAGGTGGCTGATCGATGTCTCTCTCTCATCGATTTTTCTGGCTTTCTATCCCTTTCCCTTCCTCTCTATGAAAAATCAATAAAATATATTTTTAAAAATAAATAAATAGTTTTATTGATATCAGAGAGGAAGAGAGGAGAGAGAGAGTAAGAAACACCAATGATGAGAGAGGATCCTGGATCAGCTGCCTCCTGCACGCCCCACACTGGGGATCGAGCCCACAACCTGGGCATGTGCCCTGACGGGGAATCGAACTGTGGCCTCCTGGTTCATAGGTAGATGCTCAACCACTGAGCCACACCGGCGACTGTTGTAGCTCCCACTCTTGGTAAGGTGTGGGGTTCAGAGGCTAGAGGCTGGGCAGTGAGAGAGTGAGCCTGACTTTTATTCCCCAGGTGTCTGGGCTTGGTTTTATGTGTGCAAGTGAGTGTGGAGGAGAGAATCGGTGGATCTCAGGAAATGCCCAGGTCCCTGCCGGGGTGACCACCCAGTCCCAGTGTGCCCCCGATGGCCCTGCTTTTAGCGCCGAGAGTCCCTCATCCTGGGAACCCCCTAGGCCCCCTCTTCCTCTCTCTTTCCCCATGACTTCCTGTTCCACCACAGAAGAGCCGGAGGCCCCGAAAAGTTAGCTGATCTTTGGCCTCAGAAAGTCATGATCAAAACTTGAGCTCCGAGGGCAGCTGACTCGACGTGAGCTTCAATCCTGCTTCTTCCTCCTCCTCCTTTTTTTGCATAACGCGAAGCCAGGAGCGAAGGGCGGGCTGCCTCGTGGAGGGTGGACGTGGGCAATGCCGGGGCTCCGCTGGCCTTGACCTGACCTCTACCCTCTGCCCCTCGGCAGTTGCTGGTTGAGAAGACAACCGACTCACCGGCGGCGGAGTTCTCGCTGGTGGAGGACGTGGCTCTGCACTTCGCCTGCTTGATGGGCCGCCTGAACGAGCAGCGCCTCTTCCAGCCCGACCTCTGCGACGTGGACCTGGTGCTGGTGCCCCAGTGCAGCGTCTTCCCGGCGCACAAGGGCGTGCTGGCCGCCTACAGCCAGTTCTTCCACTCGCTCTTCACCCAGAACAAGCAGCTGCAGCGGGTGGAGCTGTCGCTGGAGGCCCTGGCGCCGGGAGGCCTGCAGCAGATCCTCAACTTCATCTACACGTCCAAGCTGCTGGTCAACGCGGCCAACGTCCACGAGGTGCTGAGCGCCGCCTCGCTGCTGCAGATGGCCGACATCGCCGCGTCCTGCCAGGAGCTGCTGGACGCCCGCTCCCTCGGCCCCCCGGGCCCCGGTGCCGTGGCCCTGGCCCCGCCGGCCGCCAGCTGCACCCCTGCCCCGCCACCCTACTACTGTGACATCAAGCAGGAGGCCGATACCCCAGGCCTGCCCAAGATCTACGCCCGGGAGGGCCCCGACCCCTACTCGGTGCGCGTGGAGGACGGGGCAGGGACCGCGGGGGGCGCCGTGCCCGCCGCCGCCGCCGCCCTCGGGCCAGCTCAGCCCTTCTTCAAGGAGGAGAAGGAGAGCGGCGTGGAGGAGGCGGGCGGCGGGCCCCAGGCCGGCCTGTGCAAGCTGGAGAGCGGGGAGGAGCTGGAGGAAGAGCTCGGGGGCTCGGGCGCCTACGGCCACCAGGAGCAGTCGCAGATCATCGTGGAGGTGAACCTCAACAACCAGACGCTGCACGTGTCCACGACGCCCGAGGGGAAGCCGGGGGCCGCCGCCGGCCCGGCCACCATGGTGCTGGGCCGGGAGGACGGGCTGCAGAGACACTCGGAGGAGGAGGAGGAGGAGGACCACGAGGAAGAGGAGGAGGAGGAAGAAGAGGAGGAGGGCGGAGGTAGTGGAGGCGAGGAGGAGGAGGAGGAGGAAGGTGGCAGTCAGGGTGAGGAGGAGGAAGAGGAAGAGGAGGAAGGGCACAGTGAACAAGAGGAGGAGGAGGAGGAGGAAGAAGAAGGACATAGTGAGCAGGATCAAGAGAGCTCAGAAGAGGAGGAGGAGGAGGGAGAGGAGGAAGGGGAGGTGGGGGTCAGACGGGGGCCTGCGGGGCGCCGGGCCCGCCGGCCGGAGCCCCTCCCCCACAGCTGCATGGCCACGCGGTCCCGGGAGAATGCCCAGCGCCGGGCCCCCCCTGAGCCCGAGGAGGCCAGGCAGTGCGGCGGCGGCAAGAGGCCCAAGCAGCCCCCCGGAGCGGCCCCGGCCCCGGCGCGAGGGCCGCAGGCCGCCGACGGGCTGGGGGCCAAGGTGAAGCTGGAGGAGAAGCAGCACCACCCGTGCCAGAAGTGCCCGCGCGTGTTCAACAACCGCTGGTACCTGGAGAAGCACATGAACGTGACGCACAGCCGCATGCAGATCTGCGACCAGTGCGGCAAGCGCTTCCTGCTGGAGAGCGAGCTGCTGCTGCACCGGCAGACCGACTGCGAGCGCAACATCCAGGTGCGTCTCCGGCCGCTTCCTGGGTGGACGGGGCGGGATGGGGCCGGAATGGGGCCGGTGGAGGCCGCAGCCAGCCAGGCGGGGCCGGGCCAGAGCTGGGCCCTGGACATCCTGGGTCCTGCTGCTGCCTGCATGGCCCAGACAGACTGGGGAGAGACCCAGACTTCGTCCCCTGGTCGGCGGGTCCAGCCCAGGCCCAGGGTGAGCCAAGAGGGCGGAGCCCAGGTTGGCGAAAACATCCAGGAGAGCTTCCTGGAGGAGATGGAGAGCACCGATCAGACTAGAACAAGCAGTGCCCTTGGCCAGAGGCCCAGGGAGCGTGGTGGGATGAGCAGAGAGAGTCGCCTGAGCTCCTGAGACGGGACGGCCAGCTGTGAGGCGGGATGAGTCGGTGTTTTGGCAAATCCACAGGGCTGCCCTGAGGCCGGCGGGCCACCGTGGATAGCCGCGCAGATGGGCAGTGCACAAAAGCCCAGATGAAGGGAGGAGGCACTCACCCAGAGCGGGGTGCCATTTTTCACTCGCCACAAAGGCCGAGTCGAGGAAGGGGCAGCTGGGCAGGAAGGAGTCCCTGCGTTCCGCCCGTTGGCGGTGCCAGCTGGCCCGGGCCCGGGGAAGAGGGACGGGATGAGAAATTTGGGAAGAGCAGAGGCCGCCGGGGCCCAGGGAGGAGCCGGGCAGGCTGCCAGGCCTCGGGCCAGCCCAGGTCCCTGCCAGCCTGGGCTCTCAGATGTGGGCCGGTTTTCACCTTGGGGGCTGAGAGGCGGCGAGGCCAGGCCGCAGGCAGGCAGGTGCTAATTGCCCAAGCTCATTGCTAATTGCAGCGCCCTGTGAAGGAAGTGTTACCTGGGAGTTACCTGCTCTCCCGCCCCGCCTCTCAGGACCTGTTCCCACTCGCCTGCCTGCTGGGCTGCTCTTTGACTCTCCCCTTGCCACACCCCCCTGAGCCTCCACCTTATCCAAAGGGGAGAGATCCTTGTGCTCCTTCTGACCCGGGCCACCTGACCACCGGATCTGATTGCCCCTGGAGCCCTGGCCTTGCCTCCAGGCCTCTGGGAGCATCCTGCAGGGAGAGGCAGAACAAGGGTTCAAGGGGAGAGGAGGAGGAGGGAAGGAGGGGAGTGTGACCTCAGGTTTCCCACCACCCTGCACTGCCCATGGGAGCTGGTCCCTCCTGCAGCGCTGGCCACGCTCTTTCCCACAGCGGCCCTTTGAGACCCATCTCCTTGGTGATCTCCATGGCGTCAGGGCCTGGGTCCCGGCAGGGGGAGGAGGCTGCGGAGATAATGGCCCAACTCTGTCCGGACCTATTTTCTTTTTCTTTTTTTTTTTTCTTTTTTTTTGAATATATTCCATTGATTTTTCACAGAGAGGAAAGGAGAGAGATAGAAAGTCAGAAACATCGATGAGAGAGAGACATCGATCAGCCGCCTCCTGCACGCCCCACAGTGGGGATGTGCCCGCAAGCAAGGTACATGCCCTCGACTGGAATCGAACCTGGGACCTTTCAGGTCCGCAAGCCGACGCTCTATCCACTGAGCCAAACCAGTCTCGGCTGTTTTCTTTTTCTTTTAAATATACTTTATTGATTTTTTACAGAGAGGAAGGGAGAGGGATAGAGAGCTAGAAACATCGATGAGAGAGAAACATCGATCAGCCGCCTCCTGCATGCCTCCTACTGGGGATGTGCTCGCAACCGGGATACATGCCCTTGACCGGAATCGAACCTGGGACCTTGCAGTCTGCAGGCCGATGCTCTATCCACTGAACCAAACCGGTTTCGGCCGGACCTGTTTTCTAAGAGGGGCTTCTCCCCGCCTTCTGCTGCCCTTCAGCCAGCCGGGTGTTTCCCCCCCAACAGCTGCTGGAGGATGAGCACCAGAGGGGGGCGCCTCCTGGGAGAGGTGATCCCTGGCCCTCTTCCAGGAGGAAGAGGGGACGAGGCTGCTGTCCTGAGTGGCGGGTGGGAGTTTAGAGAGGTCCCACCCGCAAGTCCCAGGATATCAGATCTCACTGGTCCTTGGCCTCGAGGCCTCTCTCTCTCTCCAGCACAACCCGGGAGAGAAAAAAAAAATGAGGCCCCGAGAATGCCAGCGCCTTGTCCTCTGTCACCCGGTCCTGACTCAACAGAGCTCAGGGCCTAAAGTCCTCTCGCCCCACAGTGTGTGACATGCGGCAAGGCTTTCAAGAAGCTGTGGTCCCTCCACGAGCACAACAAGATAGTGCACGGCTACGCCGAGAAGAAGTTCTCGTGCGAGATCTGCGAGAAGAAGTTCTACACCATGGCCCACGTGCGCAAGCACATGGTGGGTGAGTCTCGGCCGTGGGGAGGAGCCTGAGGACGGAGCTGGCCCGCTGGGGGGCAGAGTGAAGGGGTGAGAAGGCCCCTGGGGCAGGGAGGCCGGGGCAGCTGGTGGCAGTGCCAGGCGTGGCCTGGGCAGGCTGCACGCTGCACAGGGACTCCTGGACAAGACGGCAGCCGCACAGGCCCCGCCTCCCTTTGAGGACCACTGTGCCTCCGATTCTTTCTTAACTTCGGGCCCTCACACTCAGAGGAAGAAGAGGAGAAGGAGGACCATGAGTCCTTCCCCCGGGGTCACGCCTGGACCCAGCGAGGAGGCTCCCCGTGTGTGCGCTGGGCCACCCCTCTGCCTCGGGCATGGCCGGCCCTCCCTTCCTTGTCTGTTCATAGACTAGGGCTCAGGGAACGGTGGCCCAGGAGGGCCTGTACCCCTTTCTCCTCCACACAGTGCTGGGCGCCTCCGGTGCGAACTGCCTGGCACCTGGCATCTGGCACCTGAGGTCTGGGTCTCAGGCAGGAGATGCTGGTGTGAAACAGGATTGGCCGCCCTTCCTGGGCTCAGGTCCCCAGCCCTGGGCTCTGCGGGGGTCCACTCTGCCTCCAGCTACTTCCTCCAAGATCTGCTTCATCTACCCACGGGTTCTGGGGGGAGGGCCGCTCACTTTTAGAGGTGTCATCCCCGTAAAGTCAGGGACCACTCCTAGCTTCCTTTTATAGAGGGAGAGATCGCTTCTCGGCCTTTTGGCTAAGATCAAGTGTATAGAGCAGTGGTTCTCAACCTTTCTAATGCCGCGACCCTTTAATACAGTTCCTCGTGTTGTGGTGACCCCCAACCATACTTCATAACTGTATTGTTATGAATTATAATGTAAATACCTGTGTTTTCCGATGGTCTTAGACGACCCCTGTGAAAGTGTCGTTCGACCCCCAAAGGGGTCGCGACCCACAGGTTGAGAACCACTGGTCTAGAGGAAGACACTGAGGCCCGCAGAGGCCGTGCCAGGAGCCGGCGGCTGGTCCAGGACTGGGGCTGAGGCCAGTCCCCTTGGGATCTTCCCACCTTTCCCCGAAATTTTGGAAGGTGGGGGGTGGGCGGGGCCTTGGCTCTTTCAGAGGCTGAAGAACCACAAGGGTCTCCACACCTGTCAGAACAGCCTTCAGAGCCGATGGAGAAGTAGCCCACGGGGAAGGGGGCCTGTCTGGGAGCACCCCCAGGTCCTGGGACAGAGACTGTGAGGCAGGTTCCACCCCCCCCGCGCTGGGTCAGGGAGGGTCCCACAGAGCCGTGACAGCCGTGTGCACGCCCTGTAGCTCACACCAAGGACATGCCCTTCACCTGCGAGACCTGCGGGAAGTCCTTCAAGCGGAGCATGTCCCTCAAGGTGCACTCGCTGCAGCACTCGGGGGAGAAGCCCTTCCGATGCGAGGTGAGTTCCCTGCTCCCCCTGTCCTCCCTGCACCCCACTGTGCCAACAGGACAGGGTGAGGAGCAGGGGCAGCAGCTGTGTAAAAGCCAGGGGATGGGGAGTGGGGTGCAGGGTTCTGAAGGAGAGGGGCCCTCCTTCTGATGTCAGTGGCCCTGGCTTTCCACTCCGTCCTTACCTGGTCACCCCCCACCGCACTCTGCCATTGCACCCCTCACCCACTCCCCATGCAGCCCGGGCGGGAGGTCTGCAGGGGCTGGAGCCGTGCGTGGGGCAGGCTTTCTGGAGAGGGGGTGGCCGGAGGAGCATCCCCGCAGAGATGGCGCTGCAGGAGGGGGTGGGGAGAGTCGGGACCTGACCACAAAGAAGGGTGGGGGCGGGGCAGGGCTTTAATCTGAAGGCCCCCCGCCCCCCCCCTCCACTCTGCGGCCCTTCTCCACCTCCTGGCCCCTCTTCCCACTGTGCCCTGCACCCCCTGCTTCTTACCTCTGCCCCTTCACTGCTCCGCCCCAAGCGGCCTGGCCAGGGCCTCCCTCCCCTGGAGGCGGCTCCCCACTTCTGCCCCTGGCCTCACCCCCCCCCCAACCCGCCCTCAGAACTGCAACGAGCGCTTCCAGTACAAGTACCAGCTGCGCTCCCACATGAGCATCCACATCGGCCACAAGCAGTTCATGTGCCAGTGGTGCGGCAAGGACTTCAACATGAAGCAGTACTTCGACGAGCACATGAAGACGCACACAGGTGCGGCCCCCTGCTGCCCGGGAAGTGGTGTGTGTGTGTGTGTGCGTGTGCATGTGTGTGTGTGTGTGTGTGTGTGTGTCTGCATGCCAGGATGCCCGCCACGGCCCCGCCCCTTCTCACCCTGGGACTCCTTACCCCTCTGTGGCCGAGAGCCACTCTCCCTGCCTCCCAGGTGGGGTGAGGCCGGTACAGAGCGGCCCCCGGTGGGAGGATCTGCACCTGCCTGGGTTGAGCTGCACCGTGGGTCCCTGAATGCGGGGAGGCCGGGCCTGGCCGGGGTGCAGCTCCCTCCAGGGACACCCCGCTGCTCACTGCCACCCCCTCCCTACCCCCACCCGCAGGGGAGAAGCCGTACATCTGCGAGATCTGCGGCCAGAGCTTCACCAGCCGGCCCAACATGAAGCGGCACCGGCGCACCCACACGGGCGAGAAGCCCTACCCGTGCGACGTGTGCGGCCAGCGCTTCCGCTTCTCCAACATGCTCAAGGCGCACAAGGAGAAGTGCTTCCGCCTCAGCCACCCGCTGGCCGCCGACGGGCCCCCCTCCTCCTCCTCCTCCTCCTCCTCCTCCTCCACCTCCTCCGCCTCGGTGCCAGGCCTGCCTCCCGCCCAGCCTCAGGCTCCCGCCCTGCCCTTGCTCCCCGGGCTGCCCCAGACCCTGCCCCAGCAGCCCCTACCCCAGGCCCTGCCCCCGACCCTGCCCCCGCCGCCCCACCTGCCCGCCCCGCCTCCCCTCTTCCCCACCACAGCCAGCAGCGGCGGGCGGATGAGCGCCAGCGGCCAGCCCTGACCTGCGTGCACGCAGGACCTGGAGCCCCGGGCCCGTGGGAGCGACACACCAGCAGGGCCGGGGTGCAGGCTGGCTGCCCCCTCGCCCCCGCCCCCGCCCCCAGAGCTGGTGGAGGACACCTCACTCCCAAGTGCCCCCTTTCAGGGACTCCTTGAAGCCTTTCCCTGTTTTTGCAAGTGAAGGAAAGAGAGGAGGGAACTCTTGGCAGTTACCCCTCCCCCCTCCAGGTGAGGGGGGCGTTGGAGGCAGCGGGGGACAGGGAGGAGGGGCGGCCTGGAGCGCAGGGGTGACTGGTCACTCTGCAGAGCCTGAGCCCGAGGGGTTGTGCAGGTTGAGCCTGGGCCAGCCTGGGGCTCATGCCTGCCTCCCCGGTGTCCCCTAACTTGCTTCCTTGTTCCTCAAGGGTTTGGGGTGCCAGCCCCCCGTCTCCCACAGGAACGGTTGTGGACTCAGTCTGAGGACGGTGGGCACGGGGGCAGGGCCTTGAGACCGAAGGCCCAGGAGCGTGTGGGGTGGGGCCTGGCGAGGCGTGAAGACTTCAGACCTCGCTCTGCACTGGGTGGAGGGGGGCAGGCAGGGGCTGGACCCCCGACATTTGCCTTCCCGACCCCTAGCCCTGCCAGCAAGCACAGGGGTCCCCGACCCGCACCGGGCTGCACCAAGGTCCCTGGGCCTCCAGATGCTGGGGACAGACGGGCCTGGAGTGGGCAGATGGGTCGGCTCCCCCAGCACCAGCTCCCCCTGGGGGGGCTACAGCCCAGGAGCCCCGGCAAAGGGGTGGCTCCCCAGGGGCAGGGCCTCGGGGGAGGCTGGGGCAAGGGTTCCGAGGTTTCAAGGTGCTATCCCGGGGGGGCAGGGGGCAGAGCTGCTGGTCACAGAGCACCCGCCCCTCACCAGCTGCCCCAGCCCTGTCTCCCGCGCTGGAGGAGACGTCTCTGTCCATCCTGCTCCCCAAAGGCAATGCCAGGCCTCCTCCTGGCCCCGCCACGGCCTGCCCGTGGCTGGTGGCCAGCACCCCGTCCCTCTGGGCCTCTGCGTCGGTGGCGGGGTGCCTGCGGCGTTGTCAGGGAGAGGAGCCTGCACGGTCAGGCCCAGTGCCCACTGCTTGCCTGCATGAGGCCAGCGCTAATAGGTCACCTTTTTTTTTTTTTTTGGTCATTTAACATCGTTACTCCTGCCCTCCCAACGGGGAGGACGGTTCCATAAGCTACCTTTCCTAGTTAAGCTCTTTCCTATTGTGTTTATACGGTTTTGTTGGTTATACTCTTTGCACCTTAAAACCCTAACCCCTACCCCCCCACGACTACCACCTTCCCAGCACGGCTGGAGTGGGAACAGGCCTGATCCCAAAAAGGGGGTGATGGCGAGGGGGGAACTGGGCCCCATCAGCCTAAGTAAGGGCTGAGGGGGGTTAGAACCCCACTGACCTCCTTGCGAGGCCCGTGGCGCCGGGGCAGGGGGTTGGGCACATTTTAATCATCAATAAACGAAGCACTTTATTCTGTACAGACGTGGGCAGGCCCGAGGAGCCCGAGTGATTTGAGGGTCTGTTACAATCCAAGCTGAGCGGCCGGCTGGCGCTCCGGGCACGGAGCGGGCAGCGCCCTGGCCTGGTTGATTTGGGGGGGCTGCAGCAGGAGCAGAGCCTCCAGACTCACCCCCCGGGGGCGCCCTCCCCCGCCCCCCCCCGCTGTCCTCCCGGGATTGAACGCGGGCCCCTCCCTGAGAGGAAGGCTTCCTGTCTGGCTCCCGTCCCCAGGCTGGGCCTCCCAGGGCCCCGCTTGACTGTCGCTCCCCCTCTCTCATACCTCTAATCTCTGGGCTTCCAAGACGTCCTCAGGGACCCCCCCTCTCGACGACTCCCCCCGCCCTCGCTATTGCTAACCTCCGGTCCCAGTGCCTGGCTGCTCATCAGAGCTGGCTCACATTTTCCAAAAAAAGAAAGAAAAAAAAAGGTGGATCTCCCCCACGATGGGCTTTATTTAGGCCGGGACCCCCCTTGGGTCACTGACACCAGGGTCTACCCTACCCTGCAGCCTTAGCGAGCCGGGGGGCCTGGCCAGACAGGGGCCCTGGACTGTCAGGCCAGGCTCTGACAAGCAGAGGCCAGAGATGGGAGGGCGGGGGGCTGGTTGTGAACCCCTGTCCTCAGACTTGGGTTTCCTGTTCTTGTCTATCTTCCCTCTGAGGGCAGGAGAGGGGTCCGGACAGCAGGCTGAGCTCTGGTCAAAATGGTCTTTATGGAAGCTGTATAAGGGGGTGCAGCCAAGTCCTCTCCTGGGAGGCCCCATCCCAATGGGGACAGGGCCCCATGTCCCCGGTGCTAAATGCTCTCTTCCCCTTGGGCCACTGGGTGGGAGCGCCCCGCCAGCCAGACCTTGGGGGGGAGTCCGAAGCAATAATGGAACCTCAGCAGTGCCAGTGTGATGGGGTTCTTGTTTTACCAGCTTCTCCATTTCCTTTTTACTTCCAAAATAAGCACCTGGATAGTGGACTGAGGGGCCCGGGGTTTCATACCATCCCCAGGGCTGGCAGTAGATGGGAGGGGTGGGGCTTAGATCTTCGAGGAGATCTGTCCATCTGGAATTCTCAGCTCCTCGGGTCTGGAACCGGGGTCTGGCCCTCCCCCAGCTTCCCTAGGCTCTCTGGTCTTGGGCCAGCTGGGGGTGAGTGGCCCGAGGGGACCTCCAGCCCCCTGGTCACAGTTCTGGGACCTGGGACTGGCCTCCGAGCCTGGGCCTCCACCTCTGGCAGGTGCTGCCACAGTGCCCCTCACAGCGGTGGCAGAATGGCTGTGCCCGGGCCTGTGGAGCCCCGATGTCTGGTCCTCTGTGGCCCCCCCACAGCCACAGAGTGTGTGGGGAACGGCAGGTGGGCGAGTGAGAAGAGTGAGGGGAATAAAGTCAGTACAACTGTTTCTGGGTCCCGTCTCTTCTTGGCGAGTACACGTTGCCTACCCTGACTGTTGGCTAGACCAGTGGTTCTCAACCTAGGGGTCGAACGACACTCACAGGGGTCGCCTAAGACCATTGGAAAACACAGGTATTTACATTATAATTGATAACAATAGCAAAATTACAGTTGATGAAGTATGGTTGGGGGTCACCACAACATGAGGAACGGTATTAAAATCACGGCATTAGAAAGGTTGAGAACCACTGGGCTAGACAGACCGGAACCACAGCAATGGAGTGTGGTATGCACACACACAGAGGAGACGTCTGTGTCTATGTCTGTCCCTCACGTGCAGTGCGGGGCTGCAGACAGCATGGATACCATGCCCTGGACCCCATCTTCCACCCTCAGGGTGGGCGGGGCTTTGGGGGAACACCCAGAGACAGCAGCTGAGGTGAGAGCAGAGGCGTACCCCAAACTGGTGCTGGGTCTTTGGCGGGGTGCAGAATGGGCTGGAAAGAGGAGAGGTCCTGGGGCTACTAAGGTTTCGGCCCCAAAGGCAGTGCCACGGGAGGCCAGGGCCCCTGCAGGTGGGGTTTTCCGTGAGCACCAGGGGTGTGGCCACCAGGGTTCCTTCCTTTCATGCTCAGCAATTGGGGTGCTGTGAGGAGCCCCATGGACTCACCCCTCCTTTTGTGGGCGGGGATTCAGGAGGGGCCAGATATTGGAGATGCTGGCGCGGGTGCCTGGGAGGCCAAACGCTCAGTGAAAGACAGGTGGTGGCCTCTGAGGCAGGTGAGTGAGGCCCCTGTTTCATGCCACTTAGTTCTGGATGCAGCGGAAGGGGTCTGACTGGGCGGCTGGTGGGGATGCAGGTTCCCAGGCCTGGATGCTGCCTGTTCCCCCAGACCCGCTTTCTTGGTCGGAAGGAACGGGGCTCACTCAGGCCACCCTAGAAAAAGCCTTGCCCACAGACCAGGGCCTGGCTGCTCCCCTGGTCTCGTGGCTGGCCTGCTTCTCCGTTTCCACTCTCTTTCCCTCTCTTCTTCTTCTTCTTCTTTTTTTTAAAATATATTTTATTGATTTTTTACAGAGAGCAAGGGAGAGAGATAGTTAGAAACATCGATGAGAGAAAAACATCGATCAGCTGCCTCCTGCACACCCCCTACTGGAGATGTGCCCACAACCAAGGTACATGCCCTTGGCCGCAACCAGACCTGGGACCCTTCTGTCCACTGAGCCAAACCGGTTTTGGCATCCCTCTTGCTGCCCATCCGTTTGCCTGTCGCCTCTACACATCCTTCCCTTCAGCCCCACCCCACCTCCCTCATCCTCAAAGTACAGTTGACCCTTGAATAATGTGGTGGTTCGGGGAATATCTGCATTACGACTTCTGATTCCCCCCAAACTTTACCTACTCAGTCTACTGTTGACTGGAAGCATTACCGCTAACAATAACGCAACACAGATTTTGTATGTTGTATCTAAGATAGACTGTATTCTTACAATAAGATTTTTAACCAACAGTTGCCCTGCTTAGGTTTAGCATGCAGGTCCAGGCCTACTTTGGTGGGCTGAGGTTCCAATGACAATTTAATTTGTCACTAGTTTCCGCTTCGGTCCAACAGAGGGGTTCCCCCAGGCCAGGTACTAGTGTCACACGTCTCACAAGGGGACTTGTGGGTGATGGATAGATCCCTCTACCTTGATGAGGTTTCACTATCACATGTTTGTACATACAACAAATTGTACACGTTACATATGCACAGTGTACTGGGTGTCACTTATGCCTCAACAATGCTGTTTAAAAACAGCACGGCCAGGGTGGCTCAGTGGTTGAGTGTTGACCTATGAACCAGGAGGATTTCAGGTCAGGCACATGCCCAGGTTGTGGGCTCAACCCCCAGTAGGGGGCATGCGGGAGGCAGCTGATCAATGAGTCTCTCTCATCATTGATGTTTCTATCTTCCACTCCTTCTCCCTCTTCCTTCCTCTTTGAAATCAACAAAATAAATAAATAAGGACAGCATAAGACTGATTCCCTATTTGCTAGCCATCTACAATGTCAGTTTCTATAAAATGGGGGAACTAATACCTATCTCATCATTTTGTTGTGAAGATTAAAGGGATGAATTGAGATGACATTTTCCTTTGATTGGGTGAAAAGCAGTCGAGTCACACTGCCTCCCGCTCTCTTCGACACTCACATCCAATCCTCGGGCACCTCCGGGGTCATTCACAGAGTGGGTACAGAGCCTAGCCATGACCTGATATTTGTTGAAGTGGGATGATGGGTACATGGGAAGTCCGTATACTATTCTCTCCACATTTATACATGTTTGCATTTCCCATAATTAGAATTAACACAACAGGGGCTCCCCATTTCCCTGAGGGGAACATCAGCGCTGTACACTCTGCACGCGGTCCTGCATGGTTCCCTCACCCTCTCCTCTCTGTCCGTATTTCCTCTTCTCACCTCCCTCACTGCTCCAGCCCCACTGGCCGCCTGCGGTTCCTAGAAAGAGCCAGCCGCTTCCTGCCTCAGGGCATTTGCTGCAGCCGTTCCCTTGCCTGGAGTCCGGCTTTCGCCATGGCTTGAACCTGCTCAAATCTAGCCCTTTCAGTGAGGCCATCCTGACTATTCCGTTCTAAATTGTTACCACCTCCACCTGTCACTCCCCACACCCCCTTTGCTGCTGTCTGTCACCACGACATGCTGCATAATAATTTATTTATTGCTGTCTTCCACATCCACCCCCACTTCCTCACCCCACCCCCCTCATTGAATGTAAGCTCCATGAAGACAGGAACTCCTGCCGGATGTTCAGGTGCCTCCTCAGCAGGATCTCCGTGAATGAATGAGCCACAGACCAGTATCCTGGCCGAATGCCTGGTAGGGAGTGAGCACGATGGGATTCATCATTCCCTAAAAATACATCGGGGAGTCACTTGGTAAATATAAGCTAATTGTTCAGCCAGCACGTTCTGTCAGACCTTTTTTCGTTCATTTGTGGGAAGCCGTAAGATACGGAGACCCACAGTCCTTGGAGGAAGGCGGATCGGCTTTGAATCCACTTGTCAGCTGGGTGACGTGGCCGAGTTGCCTAATGTACTGACAGTACAGTGGTACCTCGAGATACAAGTTTAATTCGTTCCGTAACCTTGAGGCGTGGGAAACTATGAGACACTCGAGTCGAGGTAAACTGGTGGGTCGTGTGCAGCCGGCCGATCCGTGAGGTTACTCGTATCTCAACTGTTGCTCGTATTTCAAAGCAAAAATTGCTCGCTCGACGGCTCGTATCTCAAAAATCTTGTGTGTTAGGGCACTCGTATCTCGAGGTACCACTGTACTTGCTGGAAGTGCCCTAAGGTCCAGGGCTGGGTTGGAGGTCCACCACTCGTCCTCCTTGTCCTCTTTGCAAGGAGAACAGGACCACCTCCAGGGCGTCCCAGGTGCTGTGCCTTCCGGAACCTGCTGGAAGAGTGAGCAAGGAACCGGCAGTGATGACGCTGAGATCACAAAAGCGGAGATGACTTAATCCTGGACCAGCCTGTGGTCCCCTCTCCAACCTGCCCATCCCCTACCCCCTCCAAGCCTGAGGTTATAAACAAGTGACTCAGAGGAATGATGGGAGAATACCCCATACCAGTTCACACCAGTGTCCTGGGGGCTAAATTTAACCCACAGCTGCAGCCTCTGGCACTTTGGAAACAAGTTAATCTTGGTGGCTGAGGCAGTTGTGTGTATGCGTGAAGGGGGGAGGGGTGGTCAACAGTCCAGAGCAGTGTGGACATAGGGACTGGCTGTCCTGGGCCTCTACCCTGATCCTTTAGGCTGTCACAGGGTACAGGGGCCCTCAGGCCAGGCAGGCTCAGGCCAAGCCTAGAATGGGCCAAGACCAATGAGCATAGTCAGTGAACGTCTGTTTGAACCCTAGAATCCAGAATGCCGCTCCTTCAGAATGTTAGAAACCTGGGGGTTTGAACACCTAGAATAGTGGAATTCTGGGAAATTAATAAATGAATACCCTGTGACTGTGTCCTCCTAGGAATGCAGAACCTCAGTGCTTCTGAACCTCAGCGGAACTGAGCTGAGGCCCTCCTAGTCTAACCTCTGCCCCTCCTCACAGGGTAGGAAGGGAAACTGAGGCTCAACCAAGAGATCTGACCTGCTCCAGGCTCCACGGAAAAGTGGCTGCCTGTGCAGGAGGCAGCCAGCGGGTGATTCTCTCTCACCGTTGATGTGTATATCTCTCCCTCTTTCTTCCTCTCTGAGCTCCATAAAAATATATAGTTTGCCCTAGACGGTTTGGTTCAGTGGATAGAGTGTCAGCCCAAGGACTGAAGGGTCCCAGGTTCAATTCTGGTTAAGGGCATATGCCCTGGTTGCAGGCTCTATCCCCAGTAGGGGGTGTGCAGGAGGGAGCCAATGATTTTCTCTTATCATTGGTGTTTCTATCTCTTTCTCCTTCTCTTTTCCTCTCTGAAATCTATCTATCTGTCTATATGTTCTTTTTCTCCTAAAAAGCGGCCATCTTGTTTACCTAAGACACCGTACTTTATTGCCCAGTTGAAGGAGCATCTCAGAGCTGGGGCAGACATGGGAGAAGATCTTCCCATTTTAAAGTGGGACAACAGTCGAGACAGGTTTGGCTCAGTGGATAGAGCGTCGGCCTGTGGACTGAAGGGTTCAGGGTTCGATTATGGTCAAGGGCACGTGCCATGGTTGGGGGCACACTCCCAGTAGGAGGTGTGCAGGAGGCAGCTGATCGATGTCTCCCTTATCAATGTTTCTAACTCTCTATCCCTCTCCCTTCTTCTCTGTAAAAAATCAATAAAATATATTTAAAAAAATAAATAGAGTGGGGACAAGAAGGTCCCCAAGGACTGAATGCCAGGCTCAAGTCCTCTGAGCACAAACCCAAGCACACTGTGTCTAGAGGTGGCCGGAGTGAGATACACTCCAGAGAGGAAACAGAGGCATCTGACGAAAGACCCAGAAGGCATGAAGGGGAGACCCAAAGTGGGACTCCCATACCCGCCCCTCCCTGAAGTCAGGGGCAGTAGCTTGGGTCATCCCCTCCCCCCACCAGGGCACTGCCCAACCGAGGAATGCGGTCAAGGCCAGGCTGTGCTGCTCCATTTAGAAATGAGGCGCTGAGGCCCTCATCTGTCCAGGAGGCCCCAGAAACCCCGCTCGGTCCCATGAGTCCCTGAGTCTGAGTCAAGGCTGCTGGGCGAGGGCTGTGCTCCGTGTGCCCAGCTGTCCCCTCTGCGTCACTTGCAGGAGGCCATGCAGCTCGCCTTACAGGGCCAGGCCCGCCTCTATATATAGCCAGCCCACCGGGACAGCTGCGCAGACAGCCGAGAGAGCCCAGCCCGGCAGGAAAGCAGGGACCACCGAGAGAGAGAGAGGAGGAGGCCTCCCCGGCACCCCTGGTCCCTGCACACCCCCCTCCGGAGAGGCCGCTCACCATGGCGCTGGGCTTGGAGCAGGCGGAGGAGCAGCGCCTGTACCAGCAGACGCTCCTGCAGGACGGCCTCAAGGACATGCTGGACCACGGCAAGTTCCTGGACTGCGTGGTGCGGGTGGGCGAGCGCGAGTTCCCGTGCCACCGCCTGGTGCTGGCCGCCTGCAGCCCCTACTTCCGTGCGCGCTTCCTGGCCGAGCCCGAGCCCTCGCCCTCGCCCTCGGCGGCGGCTGCGCCCCGGGGCGAGCTGCGCCTGGAGGAGGTGGCCCCGGACGTGATGGCGCAGGTGCTGCACTACCTGTACACGTCGGAGATCTCGCTGGACGAGGCGAGCGTGCAGGACCTGTTCGCCGCGGCGCACCGCTTCCAGATCCCGTCCATCTTCACCATCTGCGTGTCCTTCCTGCAGAAGCGCCTGTGCCTCGCCAACTGCCTGGCCGTCTTCCGCCTGGGCCTCCTGCTGGACTGCGCGCGCCTGGCCGTGGCCGCCCGCGACTTCGTCTGCGCGCGCTTCCCGCTCGTGGCGCGCGACCCCGACTTCCTGGGGCTGTCGGCGGACGAGCTCATCGCCATCATCTCCAGCGACGGCCTCAACGTGGAGAAGGAGGAGGCCGTGTTCGAGGCGGTGATGCAGTGGGCGGCCGCGGGTGGCAGCGACGAGGCCAAGGCCGAGCGCCAGCGCGCGCTGCCCACCGTGTTCGAGAGCGTGCGCTGCCGCCTGCTGCCCCGTGCCTTCCTGGAGAGCCGCGTGGAGCGCCACCCGCTGGTGCGCGCCCAGCCCGAGCTGCTGCGCAAGGTGCAGATGGTCAAGGACGCGCACGAGGGCCGCCTCACCGTGCTGCGCAAGAAGAAGAAGGACAAGGGGAAGGCGGACAAGGAGGAGAAGGAGAAGGAGGAGGAGGAGGAGGAGGAGGAGGAGCGCGTCCTCCCGGGCATCCTCAACGACACGCTGCGCTTCGGCATGTTCCTGCAGGACCTCATCATGATGATCAGCGAGGAAGGCGCCGTGGCCTACGACCCGGCGGCCAACGAGTGCTACTGCGCGTCCCTCTCCACGCAGATCCCCAAGAACCACGCCAGCCTGGTGACCAAGGAGAACCAGGTCTTCGTGGCGGGCGGCCTCTTCTACAACGAGGACAACAAGGAGGACCCCATGAGCTCGTACTTTCTGCAGGTGCCTTGCCAGCCCGGGGAGATGGGGGGTGGAGGGGGGAGGAAGGGGGCGGTGGCCAGTGCCGGGGGCTGGAGTCAGCCTTGGGGCCCAGGAGAGACCTGTGTCTACTTGGTGGTGAATGGCCTTGGTCTACGGCAGCGGTTCTCAACCTGTGGGTCGCGACCCCTTTGGGGGTCGAACGACCCTTTCGGGATCGAACGACCCTTTCACAGTGGTCGCCCAAGATCATCGGAAAATGCAGATATTTACATCACGATGCATAACAGGAGCAAAATTTCATGGTTGGGGGTCACCACCACATGAGGAACTGTATGCAAGGGTCGAGGTCTTAGGAAGGTTGAGAACCACTGGTCTACGGCGAGCTGCAGACCAGGGAGGTTTCACCGACAGCCACTTGCCGGAAAACCACAGAACCACAGATGGTGATAGGCAGTGGACAGTGGCTCCCTAACTCTGGCGTCTCAGCTGCAGGGGGATGTGAGCCCCAGGAGAGTCGGATATGTTGGAGGCCTTGGCCCTGCCCAAGGGTGGGGGTCAGGCAAGGCGAGAAGGGGGAGCAAGGTCAGAGTAGGGATTCTGGGCATGGCCTTTGCCTGAGTCGGGGACTGGAGTGTGGAATAGTGTTTCGCAGACAAAGGGATCATCCTACCCGGTCCTCCCATTATACAGAGGAGGAAACCGAGGCACAGGAGGGACCCGCAGAGTGGGGTGCCCAGTGCAAGGTACAGTGAGACTATGGATGGCAGAGGGCAGAAATGGCTTCCTGGTGGCAGGCCATGTGGGTGTGGGCTTTGCCACTGGGTGGAATTTGGAGGCCGGAAGGGGAGGGTGGTGGAGAATGAGCCTAGTGAGTGGTGGGCACAGGTAGGCACAGGTGGGCAATGTTCACTCCCTCTGGGCTTCCACTCGTAAGGGAGGGGAGTATTGCTCCCTTGGTGAGGTCATTTGGAGGTTAAGTGGCTGGTACAGTGTTCATCAATCGGTACAGGACTCAGTCTTCGAAAACGTTTCAGAAAGGTGAGCCACTGGTATTGTTGTTATAAGACGGTCCAGGCGGCCAGGGCGGCAGACTCACCCAGTGGGCTTTAAGGGGGAGTGGCAGAGCTGGCTGTCAGTGGGTTCCCTGTGCCAGGGGATGAGCTGGAGAATGGGGGGCAGGGAGTTGTACAGGGGAAGGGCCAGGCCCTCGGGAAAGCTGCCCCATTTGGGTGCCATCATGGCGACCTTCTGTCAGCTGCCTGTCCAGGAACGGGGTGAAGGTGGGGTGGGCTTTCTCAACCAGAAAACGGGAGGGGCACTGCCTCCAGCAGCTACCTCCACCTGCGCAGGCTCCACCTGGCGTCTCAGACTCCTCGGCGACCCGGGTGGTCTGATGGGGCTGAGCTGGGCGGGGGCGGGGCCCGGGGCCGTGGGGCGGACGCTGACGGGACCCCCGTCCGCAGTTTGACCACCTGGACTCGGAGTGGCTGGGGATGCCGCCGCTGCCCTCGCCGCGCTGCCTCTTCGGCCTGGGAGAGGCCCTCAACGCCATCTACGTGGTCGGCGGCCGGGAGCTCAAGGAGCGGGAGAGCAGCCTGGACTCGGTCCTGTGCTACGACCGCCTGTGAGTGCCGGCCGGGGGGTGGGAGGGGGCGCTGGGGGTGCGGCGGGGCCTGGTGCCGGGGCACTGGTCTAGGGCCTCGGGGTGTGGCCGGGAGGGACCCGGTTAGGTAGGGGTGAGGTGGGATGGTTGGCGGAAGCAAGGAAATGGAGGTCTGGGGAGTCCTGGTAATGTGTCGGGCGCACCCCCAATACGTGTTTGTGGGTGGGTGGGTGGGAGCAGAGACAGAGACTGAGCGTGTTTGCCCTCTCCCCTCCCCTCCAGGTCGTTCAAATGGGGTGAATCGGACCCGCTGCCCTACGCGGTGTGCGGCCACGCCGTGCTCTCCCACATGGACCTTGTCTACGTCATTGGCGGCAAAGGCAGCAACAAGTGAGGCTGCGGCAGGGGAGTGGGTGCAGCAGAGGGGCGCCGGCGTCCTGGCTGCCCGGGGAGGGACTGGGCCCGGGTCGGGGGGAGGTGCCCTGCTCCCACTTCCTGGCCCTCACTTCCTGCCTCCACCCCCAGGAAGTGCCTGAACAAGCTGTGCGTCTACGACCCTAAGAAGTTCGAGTGGAAGGAGCTGGCCCCCATGCAGACGGCCCGGTCACTCTTCGGGGCCGCGGTCCACGACGGCCGCATTTTTGTGGCCGCCGGGGTCACGGACACAGGCCTGACCAGCTCGGTGGAGGTGTACAGCATCCCAGACAACAAGTACGCCGCTGGGTCCTTTCTTCCTCCTTCCCTGGGCGGGCAACCAGGGTCCGAGGGCCTCGCTGGGACCCCCTGGCTGGGTGGCTTTGGGCCTCTGCAGGTCCGCTCTGAGTTGGCTCCTGAGTTGGGTTTTCACAGTGGAGCTGGGACAGACCTTCATTTCCTTGCTTCCACCAACCATCCACCTCACCCCTACCTAACCAGGTCTGGGTTCCCAGCCACACCTGGAGGTCCTCTGCCCTGATCAGCAGTGAGGCTGGCTTCCCCCACAAGGCAGGGCGAGGGTTGGGGCCAGCCTGGTTGGCAGGAGAGAGCTCCGAGGAATGGCTTAGGAGATGCCCGGTTCCTCATTCAGAGACTCACACCAGGCACAGGCCTGGTACTAGGGATGCAGGGGAGACCAAGCTTCCCTGCTCTGGGGGGTCGGGAAGAAAACAGCGGTGATGGGAGGAGGATGTCCGGGCGAAGAATGGCTGGTGCTGAGGCAGCTCGGGGAAAAAGCCTGGCCAATGTGGAGGAATTGCTCGGGATGGATGGCGTGTGATGCGGGCGGCACTGGGGCTGCAGAGGCGGCCAGCGGGGCTGAGGAACTTAATCACAAAAGCGACGAAGTGCCTCTGAGGGGGTTTGAGCTCACGTCTGGGTTTTATTAAGATGCTTCACACCAGCTGAGATAGGGACGGGGTGTGAAGCAAGTCACGCCAGCAGAGTGCGTGCGCTGGGCCTGGACTCCCAAACCCTGAGGAGTCGGGGACCTGAGAGCAGTTTTGGGGGGCTGGGGGTGAAGACCCCTGAAGAGTAATTGGACTGTGGGAGAAGGGGTCAGGGGCTTCACGGCCACTGAGCTAGCAAGTGGGAGTTGGTTCGGGAGGGAAGGAGGGACACTGGGGAGGTCCATAGTGGATTTTGGGGGGCATGTCAAAGGGACAGTGAAGGGAAGTGTTGAGGGGTAATTGAAGGGGGAAGGAAGTGAATACCAGAGGGAAGGGGAAGGGGAACAGGGTTGGGACACTCTGAGGCCTGGGCAGGGGCACCAGGTGGGCATTCTTGAGATGATCCTGAACAGGAGGTTATGTTGAGAGTCTAGGACGCTGGGGTTCAGATTTCAGAGGGTGCGGCTGAGGCTGTGGGTGCTGGGGCCTCCCGGTGATGCGCCTCTTCCCCCTCCTCCCCCAGGTGGACGCCCTTTGAGGCCTTCCCGCAGGAGCGCAGCTCGCTCAGCCTGGTCAGCTTGGCGGGCACCCTCTATGCCATCGGTGGCTTCGCCACCCTGGAGACTGAGTCCGGGGAGCTGGTCCCCACGGAGCTCAATGACATCTGGAGGTGAGCCTGGCCCGGGCAGGGAGGGGCATCACGAGTTGACAGCTCACGGCGTCGTGCGGGGCACCGAGGCGCCTGCCAGGCTCTTGGGGGCAGAGCTAATCCCTCTTCTGAGAACCCTGGTGGGCAGGGACAGTAGACCCCGTTCAGCCCCGGTTCCGGTTCTCTCTAGTTTGGTTGGGAAAGTCTGGGTTTGCACACATGGCATTGTGCCCCGCTGTGGGGCCCAAGCTGGGGGCACAGACCCATGGAAACAGGTCCCAAAGCAGAGGGGCCCTTTCCTCTCCCCGCCCTCCTGGAGGCGCTAGGGGGAGAGCTGGGACCAGGATGGAGATTTTCCCGCCCCCCGGTTTCACAGAGCCATTGCTTTCCATGGTTAGGCCTTCCTGGGGGTGAGGGGAGAGTCTGGGTCATCTAGGGCACCTTCTGATCCTCTAGTTCTCCCACTGCTGCCAGCAGCCTCCAGGGGGCATTGCTGCTGGGAGAGTGGGATTTAGGGGGACTTGAGGGCTGAGGAGGGAAATTCTGCATCTCAAGGGAAGGTGTAGACCTTCTTGGAGGAAGGTGCCTTCCTGGAATGCGGGGTGAACGTTTTCTGGGGGCGAGTCTTGTGGGAACCTTTCCCAGAACCTGGGGGACCTCCAGGAGTGGACCATTCTCCAGGGCTGGGGGAGGGTGGGGTGGGGACTTCTCAGGGGGAGGGAGGCCTAGAGCACCCGGCTACCCCTTCCTGCTGCGTCTCCCTCCGAACTCGGGCTGACCAAGCGCCTTGCCCCTGCCCCGCCCACAGATACAACGAGGAGGAGAAGAAGTGGGAGGGGGTTTTGCGGGAGATGGCCTATGCCACCGGTGCCACCTTCCTTCCCGTGCGACTCAATGTGCTGCGCCTGACCAAGATGTGACCAGCCCGGCGGGCCTGGACTAAGCACCGTCCCATCCTGGGGCCCACACAGGCCGGGCCTCCTGGGGGCTCCAGGGATGAGGCTGGGAGAGGCCAGAGCCACCTGGACCTGTGGTGATGGCCGAGTCGGGGAAGGTAATAGCTGCCTAGTTCTAGCCTTGGGGCAGGGACGAGGAATTTTAGGCCTCTCTGGTGTCTCTGTGTCCCCCTGTTCTTGAGCCAGAACCACAAGATCATAACCCAGGCGACGGCCTCCTAGCCCTGTCCCAGCCCAGCTGTGCGCCAGCAAATTCCCCACAGGACCCCCTACTGGCTGTCAGATGGGGGCGGTCCCCACCGAGTGCTCCCTGCAGCACAGAGAGGTCTCCTCCTGTGAGAATAAAGTGCCCTCTGAGCGGGCAGCTCAGGGTCCAGAAGCTGGGGCTCCAAGAGTTAGTGACCAGCTAGTTTGAAGGTTTGGGGCGTTAATGCTCAGATCTGGGGTTACCCGGGTTGGTGGTCTCTGCCCTCCATGTAGGTGTCTCCCCAAAGCCCAGCGCTCCCTGCTCCTCACCTTGCAGAGAGACAAGGAGCCCGGGGGCTGCTGGGGAAAGGGAGGGACCAGCCACACTGTGATAGAAAAGCCTTTTATTCTCCTGGCTACGCCCCATCTGGCCTGGCCTGGCCTGGGCCCAGGGTTGGCCGAGCCCAGCCGTCCCTTCCCCCCTCCCACCTACTCCGGCTTCAACTTGTCCTGATTCTGCTCCTCCTCGAGCGCCAGGGTTCGCTCTCGCTCCTTCACCAGCTGAACGCCACAGTAGGTGACAAACAGGGTGGCCAGCGTGGTCTGGGGAAACCCTGTGGCGGGAAGAGGTCCTGGGTCACTCTGCTCGGTCACGCCCCTCCCCCTCGACCCGCCCTGGGGAATCTCAGTGAGGTGGGGGCATTGCCAAAGGTCACGGTCCTGGAGGGCGCTGCCTGGCACGTTCCATGTCTCCCCCCACCCCCCCACTCCTGTCCCTCACCTGAGACGAGCAGGCGCCGGGCCACCAGCTCTGTGAACTCCAGGCTGTTCAGGCTCACAAGGTTGTACATGATGATAGCCCAGAAGTTCATGGCCCCAAAGAGGCCCCGGACCCTGCGAGCCATCTGCTCCGACAGAGCGGCCTGCGTGGTGCAGGAGAGCGTTGTCAGCAGCGTGGCCAGAGGCCCAGAGGGCAGAGGTCACGGTGGGTCAGCGGCCTTCCCACGTGGCCACGGAGCCCTGGGATATGCCGGGGTCTCAGAGCCCCAGGCCAGGTCTTGTTAAAGATGGGCAAACTGAGGTCTGGAGAGAGGGCAGGGCCTGAGCAACGTAGCCAGCCTGGGTGCTCCACAACACACAGACGCCAGGAAGGGCCAGATACCTCCCCACCCCCCACCCCGCATGGGGAGCCATTGTCCTGGCAACCAGGACGGTGGTGGTGAGAAAGTTCTGGACTGGGGGCCGAGGGTGGCTGGGAGCCTTCAGAGAGCAGGGCTGCCCAGCCAGCCCCTCCCTGCTCACCTCCATGTGTGCCAAGGGCTCCCTCTCTGCCAGCTTCTGCACCCACAGCTCAAAGTTGAGGCCAAAGCAGTTGAGGAGCGACCACAGGTAGACAATGTCACAAGGCCCGAGCCACAGCGTGGTGACGGCAAACGTGGCCACGGAGGCCGCCAGCTCGGGGATCACCTCCGAGTGCTCCCCGCCAATGTGGTCGTACACGTACCTGTGGGAAAAGGCAGGTAGGAGACGGGCAAGGGGTGCCCAGCAGGGATGGCTCTCCTCGATGCACATCCAACATTCCTGACCTCAGGTGGTCTCTCTTCCTGGACCCAGCTTCGGAGGGTGGAGGGCTCGGCCCGGGACTCCAGATCTCCTCCAGCTATGTCACTCCGTCCCCAGGTGGCCGCACACAAACCCAAGGCTCTAAACACGGCCCATGCTGAGGGGCCCCAAACCTGAGTCTTTAGCCCGGTCTCCCTCCGAACTCCTCTGTCCTATGGTTACCAGACTCCTCCCTGGAATGGCAGGTTCCCTCATCCCTGCCCGAACCCACTGCATCCCCATCTCAGTTCATGACACTACCGTCCACTCAGTGCTGGGCCAGGAGCCTTCGTGCCTTCCCGCACACTCAGTTCCCACCTCCACCCACATCCTCGCCTGCAGAGGGGCTCCACTCAGCCCGGGCCACTGCTCACCACCTCCACTACCACTGTCCTGGTCCAGGCCATCTCCTCCCACAGGGATAGAGGCCCATCTCTCGGTCATCTCCCTGCTTCTGCCTCTGCCTCCCAGCAGCTAGAGGCCTCATTGAAGAGTGTGGCTTGGATCACCTCACTTCCACAATCGAACCTGGGCCCCCATTACAATGAGAATACGTCCGGCTTCCTGCCTGCGGCTAGAAGATCCCAGGTCCTCTGGGTTCCGCCCGCCTTCTCACCCCATCACCACCATTCTTGTCCTCCTGAGCTCTGCTCTGGCCTCGTTGGCCTGTCCCTCGGACACAGCTAGTCCCTGCCTCAAGGCCTTTGCACCCATTGCTCCTCTCTCTCGAATTATCTCCCCCACATTCCCTGATCTCTCACATCTCAGTTCAAATATCATCGCACAGAGGTCTGCCCAGATCCTGTGGCCAGCTTCTATCCCGTTATACTGTGTGCATTTTTCCATAACACCTACCGCTCTCTAACGTTGTTTATGTGTGTGTTTACCTGTCTGTGGTCTGTTTCACCCGAGTTGGGGGTCTTTGCCCTACTCATTGCTGTATCCCCAATGCCTAAACAGTGCCTGGCACATAGTAGGTGCTTAATAAATATTTGTTAAATAAATTCAGTGGCATCCTTGACCTCACTGCCAATGGTTTCTTTGCCAGTCCACCTCAGCCACCCACTCCCCTGGCCACACCCCAGCTTTGTCACCACTTGAGATTTTACTCGTTCCTAATTCCCC
The DNA here is from genome assembly GCA_004026805.1 of Lasiurus borealis. Lineage (NCBI taxonomy): Eukaryota > Metazoa > Chordata > Mammalia > Chiroptera > Vespertilionidae > Lasiurus > Lasiurus borealis. The sequence goes on along the minus strand of PVJN01022582.1, from coordinate 6,855 downwards.
CATTCTTGCCCCAGTCCCTCCTGGCCTGGCCTCCCAGCTCTGTTCTCCAATTTCATTGGCACCCACCCTGCCTCATCTTCCTTAACAGGCTTAACTATTCAGTGAGTCATCGTTATAGATAACCTAAAACCCCTGATTCCACACCTCTCTCTCCTCACCCCCCTGGGAGAGCCCAATCACCCACTTTCTCCTCACCGGCTCCCAAGAAGCTAAGCGCTGATAGGGGGAATCTCACACCTTCACACATTGGAGTCCATCAATCCCCTGTCTCCTACCTCATCTGGGCTCTCAATCCAAGTTTTCTCTAGTTGGCTTCTCCCATGCTCTGGAGTGGATATGCCACGCTTATGTCCCCTTGTCAAGGGGAGTGGGTGTGGGGGGATCTAGGCAGCAGGGTGGAAGACGCACAGATGCCACCTCCCTCCATGCCCCCAGCCCTGCCTCTCCCAGCTGATGACCTCACCTCCTACTTCCTGGAGAAAACCAGAGCCGTCTGGTGGAATCCCTCACCTTCTACGTGAACCTGCTGTCCTTCAGCTTCCTGTGACCGGAGGCCAGGCTTCTGTGGCCCCATCTCCCTCTCCCTCCTCAGGGCCCTCACTCCACCATCAGTCCGCTATCCTGCACCACCAACTCCTTCCTCTCTATGCAGTCCTCCCTCCCGCACCCAAGCATGTTCCACTGTTTCTTGTCTTTAAAACACCCCCATCTCCGCCGGCCACTCCTCTGTCTGCCCCTTCCATGCCAGGCTTCTTCCTGGAGTGGTCCACGCATGAATTCCCCTGTAGTTCCTCACCTGCCCCGGCCTCTCCCATGAAAGGCTGAATCCTCCGTGCCCCGAACACTAAGTGTCTAGCTCCCGTGACCCCAGCAGCACCTGGCCCAGTGGCGCCCACCACACCTGCATGATCTTCTCTGAGTCCCAGGATGTCACCTGCGTTGGCTTTTCTCCTGTTCCCGTGACCACTCCCTTCAGTCTTTCCCACCTGTTCTACCTGCTCCCCAACCAGAGCTCTTCCCGGTCCAATTCTTTACTGTTCTCACTCTCTGCTCTCTCCCTGGGACACCCAAGGCTGAAAGACCACCCACACCCATAAGGCTCAGTGTTCCATCCATCCTCCAGGCTTCTCTGAGCCACTTCCCTGAACTTCCACAGATATATCTCCCAGAATCCCACCAGACATTCCTCAATTGGAACCCTTTCTGGAAACCACACCTCCACCTTCCCAGGCTGTAGATGTGAACCTGGGAATCATCTCCCTCACTGTCCTGATATCTATAGATCAGTGGTTCTCAACCTTCCTAAGGCCGCGACCCTTGCATACAGTTCCTCATGTGGTGGTCACCCCAACCATGAAATTTTGCTACCGTTATGCATCGTGATGTAAATATCTGCATTTTCCGATGGTCTTAGGCGACCCCTGTGAAAGAGTCATTCGACCCCCAAAGGGGTCGCGACCCACAGGTTGAGAACCGCTGCTATAGGTGATGGCCAAGTCCTGCCCAGGCTTCCTGTTGTGTGTCTCTACTCGGACTGTTTCTCTCACCTCCAGGGCCCCACCCAACAGCAAACCTCTATGTCCTTGACCGAGACTTCTGCCACCATCCCCTCCCTGTCCTCCTTGCTTCCTCTGGGCCAGGGGTGATCTTTTCCAATCTCTGCACTGCCTGCTCAAACCCCGGGCACGGTGACTGTGACCATCCCCCCACCCCCACCCCACCCCGACTCACTTGCAAAGCCAGTCATTGATGCCACGGTCAAAGTGCCTGTGGGAGGAGGGCAGGGGTGTGTGAATCAGGTCAGGGAAGAGGCTCAGGAAAGGCAGGGAACCCAAGGGCGTGTCCCCAAAATACCTGGTGCCCACACTCACGTTTCGGCAAAGATGTAGAGGGCGGTGATGCACTTGGGAGGCTGGGGCGGGTCCAAGTGGTCGAGACGCGCCACCGTGTTGACGACGCCAAACAGGACGGCGGCCTTCACCCAGTCATACACCAGGTTTGAGTAGGCCAGGGCAGCTGGGGACAGCATGTTGTCATAGCCCGATGGGGGTTGCACCTGTCTCCCCACCCCACACAGCCAAATCTAGGGAGGCTCACTGAGTCTGGTTTTCTGCTTCTGACCATCTCCAGGCCCGGGAGAAAGCCCTGCTGTCCCCCCATCCCGCCCCAGATCACTCCATGGGCACCCCGCTCCCCACCTCCTGGATCCTGGCCACCCCGTGGAGACCCCATCCCATTGTGGAGATCAGCCCACTGAGGTGGAAAGGGCTCTGGCTTCACGGGACAAAGAGGTCAAATCCCCCACACGTCAAGGAAGAAGTTCTCGCTCCCATGGCCTCAGATAAGTGCTGTGCCCCTTAGGGGGTCAGCTTTCCCAGCGGGGACGCCATAGGAAGATAGTCTATCTTTTTTGGGGGGTGGCCCAGATGCCATTTCTGTTCCGGGTCCCCTGCGCACCCACCAAGGGCACTGTCGGGCAGGCGACTGGCGAACTTGAGGTCACTGGGGATGGTGAGGATGTAGAAGAAGTGGAAGAAGATGTCCACGGCGATGATGGCCGCCACGCTGAGGCCCGCCTGGGCCTGGATGTGCCACAGCTCGCCCTCGCGCCTCACCGGCTCCACCTGGCTCACCTGGGGCGGGGGGTGTGTGTCAAGGATGTGTGAATGGGAGTCCCTGGCTTCCTGGAGATCTGAGGGGACCTGGCGGCCTGGCCCGAGGGTGGAAACACCCAAGGAGGGGTCACAGCCTGCTAGGGGAGACCCAGTCCTGACTTGAGAACCCCATTTGAGTAGTAGGAGGAGACACATCTCCATCTTGGGGATCCTTGCGGGGATGCAGGAGGGATGTGGCCCAATCCTGGGGGCACAGCCCACCCAGGGGGAGTCCTATCGGAGACGGGAGCCCCGGCCTAACCGGGGACGGTCAGCCGCGCTCTGAGAGCCACAGGCTGCCCCTCACCTGGGCGTGGAAGCGGTCGAAGGTCATGACGGGCCCGAAGAAGAAGAAAGGCAGGTAGAAGTTGTACTTGAGCAGGTCGGCCAGGGAGTAGCGGCGGTCGGGGTGGGCACAGCTCTCCAGCGCGAAGCTGGTGCACCGCAGCGCCGTGAAGCCGCTGCCCCCCTGGAACAGCACCTCTTGGAGATCAAAAGTGCCCGTTACAAACCCGTTCTGGAGGGAGAGAGCAGGCCGCCAGCTCACCAGGTGCCCCTTGTCTCTGGGGAGCCCACCCAGCTTTCCCCCAGGGGCCCAGCCTGGTCCTGTCCCTTTCCCTCTCTCCGGACCCAGCCCACGCTGGCCATTCGGGGCCAATTCCTGGTAAGTGCTGGGATGGAGCAGAGGACGAGCTGATCACATCCCTGGTTGGGGGAGGGGACCACCTGGTAGGCAAGGCACCCTCCGTGGTAAAAGGCCGGGGGGCAGCTGGGAAAGCGAAGGGAAGGCTGGCGTGGGGAGGTCAGGAGGGAAGGGCTTTGGATGGGGGGGGGCAGAGGTTGGAGGTCCTATCCCTGCACCCCCTGCCCCTGCCCCTCCCGGTCGCACACCTGCCAGGAGATGAGGGGGTCCAGCTTGAAGGAGGCGAGGCTGGCCATGCCGAGGCCCAGACAGAGCCAGGGCTGGCCCAGGAGCGAGGCCACGTAGTGGCCGACGCAGTGGCCCAGCAGCAGAAGCAGGTACCAAGGGCCCATGGTGCCCACCACGGCCAGGGCCCCGTACACAGCGTACATCCAGGCGCGGAGCTGTGGGCGGGGGGAGAGGGGGAGTCTTCGTGTACCTGTCCGTCCACACGGAGGTGGGACCCTGGCAGGGATCCCCCACACCCCCTGGAGCTGAGGAGGAGCTGGTGGGGGGAGGCTGGGGGTGGCCCGGTCCCCGCTCACCTGCGGAGCCACCATCGTGCAGAGTTTCGCGAACAGCACGTGTCCCGAGAGGGTGAAGAGGATGACATTGCGGAAGGAGCTGAACCACATCACCCACTCGAAGTCAGCCACGTCCTGGGTGGGCCCCGGGGCAGGTTAAGGTGGGGCGGGGGGCAGGAGGGGCTGGCACTCCGGCTGCTCAGAGTCCCAGCACGTCCCAGCCCCCCGGGTCTTCGTACGCATGAGAGCGGAGCCATGGCTGGAAGCCCTGCCTTCCCCTCTGAGGGCAGCACCAGGCAGGCAGGGGGACAGAGGGGCGAGAGGGGCACCGTGTGGGCTGCTCTGCCCCTCAGCGCTCCCCCTCTCCCCGGCCCGTGGCCCGACACGAAACCGTTACTGCCTTGTTCCCGGGAAAGGATGCTGCCGGAGGCGCCTGCTGGGCACGGTCTCCATTTACTTCCTGAACGAGTGGGGTCCGGGGAGGGGGGCGGGCAGTGGAGAAAGGGAAAGTGCTGGAGCTCAAACGAGAGACCCTCCCCATTGTGAGCCCCCTGAACATCGCGAAAAGGGGAGTATCAGGACAGGTTTTGGGCCAGGGAGCCCAGTCAGGGACCTGGGGTGTGAAGGACCTACCATCTTCCGACCAATGTACTCCCAGCCGGGTCGCACAGACTCCCGGAAGGCCTTCCTTTGGGCCCCATCTGAGAACAGAGTGTGGCCTCAGAGGGATGACCACCCTCCCCCCCCCAACCCTCCCTGCCTCTCCCAGGCCTGCCCTGCACGAGGCTGGCTCCCACCTGAGAAAGCCTGCGTCTCTCTCTACCTGCTTCTCTCGGGATCTCCCTGGATGTCTGGGCCCAGATCTCCCTAAGTGTCTGAGTGTCTCTCTCTTTCACTCTCTGTGGCTCTGTGTCCAGGTCTCTGTCCGTTCCCCTGTGTCTGTGTCTCCCTGTCACTGTTCCTGGCTCATCCCGGTCCCAGGGCCCAGAGACTTACTGGAGCCTCTGAGTTTCTGGCCCTGCTGCTTGGAGCTCCGAGGCCCCCAGAGAGAGAAGGGTCCCCCCCCTCCCCACCTGCCCAGGGGCCCAGCGGTTACCTTGTGAAGCCTCAAGGAGGCCTCGGCCGGCATAGGCCAGGGCCCCACTGAGCACCAGGGAGTACAGGCCCAGCTCCGCCGCCGGCAGCGGTGTCTTGATGCTCATAGCCTGGACGTGGCTGGGGAGACAGAGTGGGCGAGGGCACCGCTGACCCCCCGTCCTGCCCTTGCCCACCTTATGCTCCCCCCACTGAGGTGGTGAGCCCCCCACTCTTGAGACTGCCCCTCTTGCCTCCTGGGGGCCTCATCCCCTCATTCTTCCAGGCCTTCCCCTAGCCAAGCTCCTGTCTTTCCCATTGAAACTCTTGAAAGCATACTCTGCACCCTCCACCTGCCTTCCTCGCCTTCATTCACTCCCATACCTTGTGGGGGGCTGGTCCCCACCCTCTGCTCACACCGCTCCTGCCCGGGCCTCAGGTGCCCTTCCTGTGGAGCAGCCCCGTCTGCATCACCTCAATCCGGTTCTGGCCCTCAGGGTCCCCACCCCCTTTAGGAAGCCTCCCGCCCTCCTGACCAAGCCTCACCTCTCCCTGTCTCCTTCTCCAACTTCCCACACCCTCCTGAGCCGCCTGTACTTTCCCTGACCTCCCTAGGTCCAGCCCCAGCACCCAGCCTCCAGCCTCTCGCTGCCCCCCCGCCCCCCCCCCCACACACACCCTCAATCACCCGTTGAGCCCCAGCCTGCCCTGTCCCTGGTCCCTGCCGTGTCTCTCCGTGCTCTGTGTATTCAGGCCCTGGCTGCTGGCTGAAGGCTGTGCTATTTGAAGAGCTGCCCTGGGGTAGCGGGAGTGGGGCCAGACGGGCACCAGGGAGGGCACTGGCCGCTGTCCAAGGTGCTGACCGTATCAGGCTCAGGGCGAGCCTAGCCACTCCCTTCCACCCGGGCCCGGTGTGTCTCTGCTGGGCCATCTCTGGGACCTCAGCTAGCACCTATTCCTCCCCTATCTGGCTCCAGCCTGGCCAGGACCTTCCCCAGGGCCCCATGGGTAACAGACTCAGGGCCCAGATTAAAGTGGGGGGGGGTGTGGGGGGTGGACCTGTACCGGCACCCTCTCCGGCTGGGCCGAGCCAAAAGGTAGCAGGCATGGCTCTGCCTCCCAGCCCAGGTCCCCTCCCTCACCAAGTCTGCTAACAGCCCCCCTAGACCCTCCGTGTCAGCATTCTCCCTATTACGCAGATGGAGGGGCCGTGGAACAGATGAGGCGCAGGGACCTGTCAAGGTCATACAGCAAAATGGATAGGATCCGGGGTTCTCAGTGAGCCCCTCTGGGGTCACAGGTTAAAGGACCCTCGCTGCCCCTTCCCAAGCCGGGGGGCTGCTGGGCCTGACTTCCGCGCGCCTGGCCCGAGGGCTGAGCTGCCTCCTCATGGGCCGGCGGCGGCGGCGGCAGCGGTGGGGGGTAGGGAGGCCCCGAGGATCAGGTTAATGGAGCAGGAGCCTGAAACCGGAGCAGCCCGGTGAAGAGCCCGCGAAATAGCTTTGTCAGCTGCCTCCCACTCGCCACTTTCCAATTTTAGCTTCCCATGGCCGGGGCGGGTGTCCCCAGCGGGGCCTCTGAGCGGGGCCAGCCCCGGCCCGGGACCTCTCCCAGTAGACCCCCAGACCTGGGCCACTTTGTGGACACAGGAGTCGCCCCACACTGACCCCCCTGTTCCCTGGTCCTGCTGGCTTCCGGTACACCTGGTGCAAGAGCCCACTCGGGGACCTGAGGTCTAAGATGAGGAGCCCGGGGCGGGTTCTGAAGGTCTCAAGGATCCCCGAGTGGCTGCATCCCCGGCTGGCACTGACCTTGAGGCGGCTGTGAGGGACCCTGGCACACTGCCCACCTCGGGGCTCCGGGGTCCTGCGTCCAAGCGTTGGTCCGTCCGACCAGCTGGGCTCTGGGGCCACGGTGGGGG
>PVJN01022581.1:0-33263 GCA_004026805.1 Lasiurus borealis | reverse complement strand
AGTGACCCCCAACCTTCCTTATCTTCTTCACTTCACCTATTTACTCGTCGATGTTTACCAGGAATACCATATTCCTGAGCAAGGATGATGGCACAAAAATACTCTGTGTGCCAATCTGCATAATTTATTAGCAATTTATTTTAAAAATCAGAAGAGCTTTTCAGTGCTGGATGCTCGTTATTTCAAGTGCGCCTGAGTGTGATTCATGTAACTAAGTACTATCAAAACAGGCGCCGCATTTGGGTAGTGTGATGTGTCCCCGCTGAGAACGACTCTTCGTCTGTTAGAACATTTATCATTCTCATCATTGGATCCCGCCATGTTTTGTGAAGGAGAAAAAATGTGTTAATACTGTATAAAATATCAAGGGAAGAAGGCCTACTCTTTTTTAAGATCTCTGTGAACCTTCCGATGGTCAGACCCCACGGAAGCTGTTAATCCTAAATGCGTAAACTTAATGGAAACCTGCCTGAACTTGACCAAAGGAAAGGTTGTATGTAAAAGACGTATGGAAGAGAAACCAAGATGGCGGCATATGGTAAACACCTGTGTGCGTGCTGCCTCTCACCAGCCCACCAACACTGCTGCCTCGAGCTCCCAGCCCTCCCTCCCCGATTGAGCTCCTCGAAGAGGCTCCCTGGAACCTTCCCCTGCCCCCCACCCCCAGCACAGCCGATGGTTTCCTGTCTCGCACCTGCCGTTCTGCACGGCGGTCTCTCTGCCTCCAATGGAGTTCCTTCCTTCCTTCCTTCCTTCCTTCCTTCCTTCCTTCCTTCCTTCCTTCCTTCCTTCTTTCCTTCCTTCCTTCCTTCCTTTCTTTCTTTCTTTTTTAACATATTTTATTGATTTTTTTTTTTTTACAGAGAGGAAGGGAGAAGGGATAGAGAGCCAGAAACATCGATGAGAGAGAGATATCCATCAGCCGCCTCCTGCACTTCCCCTACTGGGGATGTGCCCCCAACCAGGATACATGCCCTTGACCGGAATTGAACCTGGGACCTTTCAGTCCACAGGCCGACGCTCTGTCCACTGAGCCACACCGGTTTCGGCTCCAGTGGAGTTTCTGATGCCCACGTTAATGGCCACCCTTGGTGCTGTGCGCTTCTCTGGATTGAGGCAAACACATGTTGCCACGCTCCCGCCAGGAGACCACTGTGCTGAGCGATTTCCCTGTTTGGAACGCCTTCCCGGGGTCCGTGTCTTACACCTGCGCCCCGTCCTCTGAGCCACTGGCCGCCACGGATGTTTCCCCTGTCCCTGTGGCATGGCCGTTTCCAACATGTCATCTGTCACCAGACGGTAAGGGCGTTTGGAAGAAGACCGTTCTCTGTCTGAGCGGAGTGTGCTGGCGGTTCCACCGTGATAGCCCATGGCTTGGTGGCTCCTTTGCTGTCGTGGCGGACCTCTGTTCCGCTGTGGGGTGCACCACCTTTTCCGTCCACGCGCCTCGCGAAGGCCCCTGCTTGCTTCAGCTTGCAGCTCTTGAAACATGGCGGCCTTCACTGGAATCACGTCGCCACCCCGGAGGGCAGCGGCGGGGGAAGGCGGAGAGTGAACCACAGGGCGCCAGCCGGTGCCACCTGTGGCCCTGCGGCCGGGAACGCGGTTATTAGCATCGTCACGCTGTCACTGCCCCAGGCGGCACCGACTCCAGCACCCGGTAATCGCCTGCCGTTTACTCTGAGTGACAGAACGGGAGGAGGAGGGCGGGGGTAAAGCTGCGTGTGTGTGTGAGAGACATGGTGAAGGCTTCCCTCGTCTCTCCCCTCTCCCTGCCTCTCTCTCTCAAAACGAACAAAGACGAACCTTTTAAAAAGGCAGTCGCTCTCGGTGTGAACAGCGTACACAAGACGACTCGTGTGTTGTACTGAGAGTTCTTCTTTGTCCTTACAGCCAGGAATTTAAAACGTGCCCACTTGCCGAGACCGGTGTGGCTCAGTGGATAGAGCGTTGGCCTGTGGACTGAAAGGTCCCAGGTTCAATTCCAGTCGGGGGCATGTACCTTGCTTGCAGGCACATCTCCACTGTGGAGAGTGCAGGAGGCAGCTGATCGGTGTCTCTCATCGATGTTTCTGACTTTCTCCATTTCTCTCTGTAAAAAAATCAATAAAATACATTAAAAATAATAATACTATTTTTTAAAATAAGTGCCCTCTTCACCTGCCCCGCTGGAGGGAAAAGGCCAGGAAATGCTGAATGCAAAACACAGAACAGCCCACAGGTGTTTTAACCTGTGGCCGCCGTGGACGGAGGAGGGGGACTGTAACTGGACGCGGCCTGCGGGCCGGAGTTTGACACGCACGCTGCCTGAGCAGAACCCATGTGTCCGTAATTCCGTGCCCGGGAGAGTGAGGAGAGTAGCCAGGAAAGGCACGTATTCAGTCACCCTGCTTCCTGCTGGTTCTGCAGATCGTTGCTGAGATCAATACCACGTGATGAGAAACAGCAACAAACAGACGCGACCCCAGTCCTCCTGGGGGAAGTAGACGGCAGGCGAGGATGTGGAGTCATCAGTGCACTTGGCTTTTGATCGTGGTTCGTTCCATGTTTTTATTGAAGGTGGAATTCTATAATCACGTGCCTCCTAGAGGCCCCGGCATGAAACTCGGGCAAAAGAAGACCTGCCTTCCCCCGGCCGCCGGCACCCAGGACCCCGGCCTCCCTCGCAGCCCCCGTGTCATCCGGAAGCTTGCCGGTCTAATTAGCAAATTACACTTCTATTGGTATACAGTGGTACCTCGAGATACGAGTTTAATTCGTCCCGTAACCTTGAGGCGTGGGAAACTAAGAGACGCTCGAGTCGCGGTAAACGGGTGGGTCATGTGCAGCCGGCCGATCCGCGCGATGACTCCTTTCTCAGCTGTTACTCGTGTTTCAAAGCAAAAATTGCTCGCTCGATGGCTCGTATCTCAAAAATCTTGTATGTTAGGGCACTCGTATGTCGAGGTACCACTGTAGCTGCATCCATTTTCAGTGATGTAAAAAAAAAATGCATTTCCTTTAAAGTGCAGCATCGTCTGTTAAAATGCCACATACCTGAACTGCATGGGAAGAATTGGAATTGATATTGAATGTGTCCTGGTTAGATGAGGCTGCCAGGTAGTTCCGTATAGATTTCTTTACTTTTACTGGGAATTTACTTGGGTATCATCGGGTTCATAAATTGAAAAAGTAGGTTATAAGACACATACAGTCTTTCATTTTTTGGCCATGTCTACACTATAGATTATATGTTTATGTTCTACTATGCTTTGTAGTCACTTAAATAACATATTTTTCCCTTCCTCGCGAAAAGCTGAAACTGTTGTTGCTGTTTTTTTGAAAAATACATTTCGTTTTTTATCAGAAGTGATTCTAAATTTGAAGAGAAGTTATATTCAGAAAGAAATGTGAAGCCCATCTATTTATTTTTTTAATATATTTTATTGATTTTTCACAGAGAGGAAGGGAGAAGGACAGAGAGTCAGAAACATCGATGAGAGAGGGATACTGATCAGCCGCCTCCTGCACGCCCCCTACTGGTGATGTGCCCGCAACCAATGTACATGCCCTTGACCGGAATCGAACCTGGGACCTTTCAGTCCCCAGGCCGACGCTCTATCCACTGAGCCAAACCGGTTTCGACAAAGCCCATCTATTTAAAGCAAGCTGTTGTCTTGAGATCTATTTTCAGTTCTAGAATAATAGAGACATGAAACCCTGGGTTGTGTTTTAGTGCTGAGGCACACCTTGTGTGTGTGTGTTTAAGTCATGTAAGTGGATTATATTTCAACACTCTCTTAATTTGGCCGTGAGCACCCTTGTGGGGCTGAAGAGGGATTAAGCACTTACCGTTCGGAGCATTAAACCATAACCAGGTGGGAGGTGGGGCCCCCGTTATTAGCAGAGCGTGTGTGGCCGGGGCTGCCGTACGCCTCGACTGCGGAGGCGTGGAGCAGAGGCCGTGTTTGCCCGGCCTGCGTGGCCCCCCGGTTGAGCCTCAGAAGGTCTCGGGTTTCGATTCCAGGTCACATGCAGGTTCCTGGTCTGTGGGTTCCATCTCTGCCCCCGTCAGAGGAGTGCCAGAGGCAACCAACTCCCCCAATCTCTCTCTCTCTCTCTCTCTCTCTCTCTCTCTCTCTCTCTCTCTCTCTACCTGGCTCTGTTTATTTACATACTAGGGGCCCAGTGCACGGATTTGTGCACTTTGAAAGGAACTGTGGGCCGTGAGGCTGCAGTGGGCACAGGAGCGGGTCTGAGTCCATCCTTCTCGCCCCCCACCCAACCCCTCCCACTGTGCCCAGCTTCCTGTCTGCCCTCAGCCCTGCCCCCACTGCCACGGCCCCCCACATGGTGACTGCACTGGTCTGCTCGCATCTGCTGACAACAGGGAGAGATGGGGGCCCGCGCCAGCAGCGGGTGCAAGTGACTGCAGCCCCATCGCCCCTCTAGAGCAGGGGGAGGTGGAGGAGCCCTCAGGGGCGATTAGGGCCAGCCGCTGCCACTTGCACCCACTGATGAGGCCAAGAGGTCAGGACCAGCACCAAATACCAGCAGCAAATGTGAGAGCCAGATGGGGCGTGGCGTGCGGGAGCAAAGAGTTTTCTGTGACCTCTGACCTCCAGAGACTCACCCCAATGGCAGTGGCGGCACCCCCACCCCTCTGCTCCACCATTCCGCCCCCGCTGACACCCGCCATGGTCCACGCTCGCCCCCTGGTGGTCAGTGCCTGTTACAGCGACCGGCCATTCCATTCAGTTGTTCCTCTGTCCAGTCTATTGGCATGCTGGGATTTTATATCTGTAGATACAGTTTAAACTATTCAGCATTTTGATTCTTCTGATATGTCCACGTCTGGTGCTTTAGAAGGAGCAGGGGCGCCATAGAAACTCCTAAAATCCACAATACCTTTGCAGAACGCGGATGTACAACATGGAGTTTGTGGATGACTCTTCCACTAAATTCCCCCGGGACTTGAAACACTGAAATGAATTAAGGCGATTAATTCTCATAAATGTCCAGCGTGGGTCATGTGTTGGGTGAGCACAGATGAGTCTTTTTTCCATCGATCAGGAGCCCCGTCTAACCGGCCAGTGGGCGTGGGGAAGGGTCTTAGGAAAGCACAGCCGGGCCATTTGTCTCTGTGGCTGTCGGTGGTGGCTGCTTCCCCCGGTGGTAAGCATGGAAGAGTCCACTTTCCTTGCTTGGGGTTTGCAGTCTCCGCTGGCGGTGGTTATTACGCCCGGCCAGAGATTCTTCCGGATCGCAGCTCCCGAACCAAAACGTTTAGGAACTGCCAGAGGCTCGCCCCGAGTTTTCTGTGCTCACGGGGTGCCTCGCCCTCTGCGCCCACATCCCAGGGGGAGTCAGACAGTCACATCAACACCAACCAGCGGCCACACTGCGACTGTTGTGTTGTTGGTTTTTTAATTTGACATGTAATCAGGGCAGTTCCATAACGGTTCCACTCTGATAATAATCGATGTCAAGCATTTCCTTCTGCCCTTAGCCGGCGTGGCTCAATGAATAGAGCGTCAGCCTGCGGACGGAAGGGTCCCAGGTTTGATTCCGGCTAAGGACACAGGCCTAGGTTGCAGGCTCAACCCCCAGTAGGGGGCATGCAGGAGGCAGCCGATTAATGATTCTCTCTAATCATGGATGTTTCCATCTCTCTCTCCTTCCCCTTTTCTTCTCTGAAATCAATAAAGAAATATATTTAAAAATATATAAAATAAAATTCTAAGTATTGCCCTAACCGGTTTGGCTCAGTGGATAGAGCGTTGGCCTGTGCACTGAAAGATCCCAGGTTCAATTCCGGTCAAGGGCATGTATCTTGGTGGTGGGCACATTCCCAGTGGGGGGCGTGCAGGAGGTGGCTGATCGATGTCTCTCTCTCTCTCATCGATGTTTCTGACTCTCTATCCCTCTCCCTTCCTCTCTGTAAAAAATCAATAAAATACATTTTTAAAAAAATTAAATAAAAAATAAAATTGCAAATGGGCAATCCGTGTGCCGAGCTGCCTGCCAGTCAAGCAGAGACAGGGTTGACTCCTTCTGCACATTTATTCTGATCCTGGGGCAGCCGGGGGGAGCATCGGGTCATCCCCAGAGATCTGCTCTGCTCTGCTCCCCGCTCTATGCCCGCTACTGAGAGCAGGTAGCAGGGCAGAGCTTACGAGGGGAAGGAGGCGACAGGGAAGGCCAGATGGGCAGGTCAGCCGTCACGGGGGCGGGAGATTCGCACAGGCCTGTGGGCGTGCCAAGGGCTGGGGGCTTTCAAAGGGCCGGCGGCTCTGGCTTCGGTCACGAGGTTGTGGGTCTTCCCACCATCCCAGGCAGCTCCGTGCACAGGATGGACAGGATGGACCGCCTTCCCAGGTCCCCGGTGCCCCTCCCAGCCAGGGCAGCACGTGCCTTCTCTACCCAGAACAAAGCCGTCACCGCTGGCAGAGCCGGAGGGACACGTCTTACCCTTCTGGCTGCCCCCACCCGCCCCCACTTTGTATCCCGCCCCATCACTAGGAGGCCGACCGTGTACGGCCAGGACGGCGGGGTCAGGGTGGAGCTGGCCGAGGGCAGTGCCCGCTGGCGGCCTCAGCACACGGGAAGGACGCTCCCTCCATCGGCGAGCTGCCTGCTCCCCTTTCCCTCCCCGGATCTGGGCCTGCATTTTTCACGCTAAAATGTTTCTCTTTGCAAACATCCCTTTTTCGGGGGGTACTCGCACCTGCGATTCTTTCCCGAGGCTTTCCCCTTTGCGCTCACCATGCGTCCGCCGCACAGCCCGAGGGCTCCTGGGCGTTGAAGACGGAGCAGCATGAGCAGTGGCCGCCCCTCCTGCTGGCCCCGGGGGGGTGGGGGCGGGAGCCGGCCTCTGCACCGCACCCTGTGGCTCCTTCGGGTGTGGGCGCTGGGGCTGCTTGTTCCTCTTTTCGGGGGGCTGGGAGCCCCTCGACGTGACTCACCCGCAGTGTCAGGCCTGCCTGCTGGAGGACGTATTTTCTAGCAGTGCCTGCAGGTAAAAGCTAGTCTGAGGACTGTTATTTTACTTTATTTTCTGCTCAGCAAGATGGCTGCATTCTGTAGCCGGGGCATAACAAAAAGGGGAGTCAGAAACATCTGAGTTTAGGAAGTAGCGGAACGCCTGTAAAGTTAACCCGGAATCCACCTTTTCCTCTGATACATGTAAATTACAGCGGCACCTCGAGATACCAGTTTAATTCGTTCCGTAACCTCGAGGCGTGGGAAACTAGGAGACGCTGGAGTCTCGGTAAACGGGTGGGTCGTGTGCAGCCGGCCGATCCACGCGATGACTCCTATCTCAATGTTGCTCGTATTTCAAAGCAAAAATCGCTCGCTCGACGGCTCGAATCTCAAAAATCTCGTATGTCAGGGCACTTGTATCTCGAGGTACCGCTGTACATTCTGGGGTGCTCCTCCTATGGCTCCTGGTCTACAGGACCGTCCTGTTGAGGGATGTATCTTTTGTTTTTTTAAAATATATTTTATTGATTTTTTTTTTTTTACAGAGAGGAAGGGAGAGGGATAGAGAGCTAGAAACATCAATGAGAGAGAGACATCCATCAGCTGCCTCCTGCCCACCCCTTACTGGAAATATGGCCGCCACCAAGGTACCTGCCCTTGACCGGAATCGAACCTGGGACCCTTCTGTCCACAGGCCGACGCTCTATCCACGGAGCCACCCTGGTTTCAGGGAGTGATGTGTCTTTTAGTGAATGTGCAGAACCTCCCACACGCAGGATTACGAACTACACGTGTTTCTCCTCTAATGCAAAGCACCCGCTGGCCTCTCGCCCGCCCTTGCTGAACTTCCTACCGACTCTTTCCTCCCACGTCGCTGAGGGGAAACGGCGTCTTTGTTGAACCCGCAGGGACACGCTTCAGGGAGGCGGGTGCTTTTAAAGGAGGTGCTTTGCCAAAGAACACAGGTTTGCTTTTATTCAAAGATCACACACTTTTGTACAAAATAGAAGAAAAACTATTCTCGCTCCTCCGGAGGGAGATCAACATGGGGAAGGAAAATAAACGTACAGTCCTCAAAGCAGTAAGCACATATGTAGAGAGAGGATGTAGCTCGGCTTAACGTGTAATTAACGGGGGGAAATCAGCTGGTGTGCAAAGAAATGGCTCTTCGAGAATATTGTGTGGAGAAGTAGCTCAGCTTTGAACGAAGATGTGTTATCACTTACATGGACTGGAATTTTATCTCGGCTTTGCACATTCTAGCCGTGAAATCATGGGACTGATTTTTGTTCCGTTTAAATTGGCTAATCCACAAAATAATACTTTAAATATTTTATAAAATTCAGTAGGCGGTTTACATGTATGTGAGTTATTTTCATATTTTTAAGCTAACAGTTTTAACGTATTGGGAAGTCGTCAGAAAATAGAGTCGCTGAACATCTGCCAAGAAAACGGTAAATTATTTCTTGACATTGATGTCATTGTGTAACAGTTTGGGTGATCTTGCATTTTATCGCCTCTTGCTCTGCAGTTGATAACACTAATAAAATATAACGATAACTATTGTTTTGAAAGTGAGAAAGTGGGCCGCGTATTTATTGATTGTGGCAGATGTATTTATCCGGTACTGCAAGGTCTACTCCAGGGTATACAAACAGATGAGGTGAAATTATGACATCGGATGTGGACCCAAACACTCAGGACAATAATGTAAGGCAAGAATTTTCCATTCCACCGAATTATAGTTAGTATACCGCTTTTAAATTTTGTAGAAGTAATTTACCTATTTTTAATATATTTTTATTGATTTCGGGAAGGAAGGGAAAGGGAGATGGAGCCCCTGACCTGGGCAGGTGCCCTGACTGGGAACCACAGGTCAACGCTCAGCCACTGAGCCTCGCCAGCCGGCTAGGCTTGTAGAAGTCATTGAAACACTCAGACCGTGGGGCCGTCCTGGTCTCCGTGTTCGGTAGAAAGGACAATGGCCAGGGCCACGAAGAGGACTGTGCCGTTGAATCTCCGTGTTCCGGTGCCCGCGCCTGTGCGAGAGCAGCCTGTTGGGCTGGGGGACATGGCATTTGGGATTATAGAGGAACTGAGTTGGAGAGGATCTGTCAGTTCAGTCTGTGGTAGGGGCTGGCGTTAGGTCTGCGTGTCAGCCCTTCCCTGAGAGACATGGGCAGGGTTTCTCCACGTAACAGGTGCTCATGTCTGGCAACATTAGAGTGTAAGGAGGCACGACACCGCGAGCACGTTTAGATCTAAGAAACCCTAAAGCCGAGGTCAAACACTGTGCCGTTTTGGGCTTGTACATGAACACCAATGACGACTGGCTACATTTCTCATCATGCCTGGGGTTTGGTGACAGAAATTTATCTGTGATGAACACATTCTGCTTAGACAGTTCAGGTAAAGAACGGGCAGAAAAGAGTCTGACTTCTTTTTAAAAATATACATTTTTTAAATTAATTTTTTTACAGAGAGAAAGGGAAAGGGAAAAAGAGTTAGAAACATTGATGAGAGAGAAAAATCCATCAGCCACCTCCTGCACACCCCCTATTGGGGATGTGCCTGCAACCAAGGTCCATGCCCTTGACCAGAATCGAACCTGGGACCCCTCAAGTTCGCAGGTTGATGCTCTATCCACTGAGCGACACTGGTTTTGGCAGAATCTGACTTCGTGAAGACTAGAGAATATTTGGATGTTCAACCTAGATTGACTGAGTCGGGGTGAGCAGGTTGGTGAGATGAAACCTAGCTGTGATGAATGTCACTCTGTAGATAAATTTAAAGGAATCATGTAAGCAAACACAAATAAAGAAACTTGAATGCTGATGTAATCCATAGGAGCTTGATAAGCAAAACACATGTGAGGTTTGTTCGGAATTCAGTTAGGTGTTTTCTGTTACCCAGTGGTTGAATGGCTCTCTGATGGTCACTTGTTTCTGTGCTGTCACAGCACAGCAACGTGTTGGAGCAGGGGCTTCTGTTTCTCTCTGCGGCTTATTTTCCTTCTCGGTGTTTCTTCTGTTCTTCCCATCACTTACCTAGGCTGCTTCCATCACTAACCTTTGGTTACAGAGAACCAGAATAACCAAACCACGCTCGGAAAGTTTGGAGTTACATTTATTCCGCGTGGGTCCAGAGGAAAATGTCTCTCCCTATGTACAGTGGTACCTCCAGATACAAGTTTAATTCATTCCGTCACCTTGAGGCGTGGGAAACTATGAGACGCTCGAGTCTCGGTAAACTGGTGGGTCGTGTGCAGCCGGCCGATCCTCGCCATTACTCCTATCTCAACTGTTGCTCGTATTTCAAAGCAAAAATCGCTTTCTCGATGGCTCGTATCTCAAAAATCTCGTATGTTAGGGCACTCATATCTTGAGGTACCGCTGTATATGTGTTTACCTTCTTTGTCTTCCAAATATGGGATGTTTCCCGCCCCTTTTACAAGTTCTTAAAGGGCCCCTAGGTGCTGAGGCCTTGAGACCTGAACCAAAAAGGCCTGGCCCGGTGCCAGCCCTGAGAACTTCCGTCCGGGGAAGGTTTAATGGCCTCTCTGGAGTGGGAGGAAGTCTTGTTTTCCTTTTCATTTAAGCAAGCAAACATCGACAGAAGCCAAATAGCAGGGTTAAAATTTTAAACAGCCGTTTCTGTAGAAGAAGGAGGCTTCACTTTCACTGCCCTTAACCCCTAATCCCGTCTCACCGGGCGGGCTGGTGCTAGCTGGTGCTGGCTGTCTGGTTCTGGTGGCCTGTGAAGTTATGTTTCTTCCTTGTCTCAACCCCGTGGACAACCATCCGCCCGGAATAAACTCCGGGGAGAGCTGACGGCCCCTCCTCTGAAACTGTGTCTTGCAGGACTGTGCGGAGAAGGAGAACACCATCGCCAAGGCGCTGGGGGACCTGAAGGCCCATTTCTACTGCGAGCTCTGCGACAAGCAGTACCACAAGCACCAGGAGTTCGACAACCACATCAACTCCTACGACCACGCCCACAAGCAGGTGAGGGGGAGGGGGTGGGGGAGGGGGCGGAAGCAGCTGCTGCTGGACTTTCCCCCCACAATCCGCACCGGGTGGACCCTGGGAGCGGACATTTTCTATTTCCCTGGGCTGTGCGATTTTTAGAGATATTCTGGGATGACAATTTAATGACCGAGTAAAAGACGTTGAAAAAAAAAAAAAAAGCACCAAATGCAAAGTCTGAAATGAGCAGTTAATACAGAGATAGCATTCAGTGGCCTCTGAGTGACTGGCAGCGTTTTCCAGACTTATATTCTGCAGGCAGGGAATCTGCTAAATCTCTTCAAATGTATAAATGCTTAAGCGTTTTCATCAGCTAATGATATTTATCAAATGTAAATGAATTTATTGCTAGTTCTTTAAAGCATTTACTATAAATCATGGGGGAAAAAAATGAGGTGCTGAAAATAACCAGGGTGATTGGTTAGACAAGTACTGAACGGGTGCCTGGTTTAGTTTGTTTTAATGTTGTTTTATTTCCCTATCGATAAATTGCAAAACCCAGGCGGATTTTTTTCAACGCTCGCTCTGCCAGCGTGAGTGCAGAGGCGGGAGGAGGTCAGCAGTGAGGTCACTGATGCAGACGGCATTTCCCCGTCCCTTCCCGTGGGCCGGTGCCCCTGTGCGGGCCGGCGCTGTACAGACGTGCATCTATATGTGTGTCTGAGTGCATTGGAGTCCCTGGGGAAGCTCCATCATGAACATCTGCTGTGGCAGAGGCGGAGTGAGTGTGTGTGTGTGTGTGTGTGTGCGCGCGCGCATATGTGCATGTGTGTATATATGTGTGTATCTGTGTGCATGTATGTGTATCTGTGTGCATGTGCATGTGCGTGTCTGTATCTATGTGTGTATGTGTGCATGTGTATGTGTATGTGTGTGTCTGTATCTCTGTGCATATATATGTGTGTATGTATATGTGTGTCTGTATCTGTGTGCATTTGTATGTGTGTATGTGTGCGTGTCTGTATCTGTATGTGTGTATGTGTGTATGCATGTGTGTCTGTATCTATGTGTGTGTATCTGTGTGTGTGAATGTGTATAAATGTGTGTGTATGTATGTATGTATGTGTGTGTGTGTGTGTGTTTTTCTATTGGTTTTAGATGCCCAGTTCCAGGACTAACAAGCACTTAGTTAGAGAGTGTTCCCCGTGCCCAGCTGTCCGGTCTGAAGTCACCTCAATATGAGGGACTGTGCTCCCTGCGCTGCACCTCACATCCTGGGGCTGTTGGGCACCTGCCAGTCCGCACTTCTCGCTCCCATCCCCCGTCACCGCCCCAGCCCACACCTCCCTGGAACCCATTTCCATTCGCTCTCCTCTCCATGTCTCTCAGCTCCGCCTTCCCGGGTTCTGGGTCTGCCTCACGAACGGGGGTTGGACAGGTGACCTGCATTGGCCTTCCCAGATCCCCAATTCACAAATTCTCATCAGCAGGTGCCAGGCACAGTGAGGGCCTGTGTGCTCACCCATGGAGAATCAACTGGAATCAAATTTTCAGTTCTGTTTGTTCTAAGTGCTTCTCTCACATCAAAGGATTAGACAGAATTGCCCTGCCAAAGTGGCTCAGTGGTTGAGCATCGACCTGTGAACCAAGAGGTCAGGGTTCCATTCCTGGTCAGGGCACAGGCCCGGGTTGCAGGCTCGATCCCCAGTGTGGGACGTGCAGGAGGCAGCCGATCCATGATTCTCTCTCCTCGTGGACGTTTCTATCCCTCTCTCACTCTCCCTTCCTCCTTCCTCTCTGAGATCAATAAAAATGCATTTGTTAAAAAAAAATTTTTTTAAAAAGGGCCAAAACCAGTTTGGCTCAGTGGATAGAGTGTCGGTCTGCGGACTGAAAGGTCCCAGGTTCGATTCCGGTCAAGGGCGTGGACCTTGGTTGCGGGTACATCCCCAGTGGGAGGCGTGCAGGAGGCAGCTGATGGCTGTCTCTCTCTCGTCGATGTTTCTAGCTCTCTCTCCTTCTCCCTTCCTCTCTGTGAACAATCAATAAAATATATCTTTTTAAAAATTTTTAAAAAGGGATTGTAATCTCAGAGTCGGGTGTGGCCCACCGCAGGCGTGGATGCCTCCAGCTGGACCAGAGGCCAGGACAGGAGGTGGAGATGCCCAGGGTCAGGTGGTTGCTCCTGGTCGCCCTCTGGTGACGTTTTTATGCATTCTCCATAGAAGAACATCTCTGCCGATGCCAGGATGATTCTTAAAGAAACATACCGGCCATGAAAAATGGGAAAACGCCAGGTAGTGGAAAATGGAAGTACCATTCTTCTGATTTATCTGACAAAAAAAGCACTATCACTGACATGTTGTGTATTCTAGCATCTTTTTTTCTATAGATACAGATAGATACATTGGGTGACACATCGATGGATGTGTTTTGTGGCATTTATTGCTATATAGATAGTGATACAGTTGAGGATGGAAAATCATTAACATGCTATTTCTTCAATTACTAGTACAATATGTCTAATGTTTTACAACGGCTAGCATTATTGGTCACAGCCACATGAGTATTTCCTTATGAAATTGAATCATAATTCTTTTTTTTTAAATACAGTGGTACCTCAAGATACGAGTTTAATTCTTTCCGTAACCTTGAGGTGTGGGAAACTATGAGACGCTGGAGTTGTGGTAAACTGGTGGGTCCTGTGCAGCCGGCCGATCTGTGAGATTACTCCTATCTCAAATGTTGCTCGTATTTCAAAGCAAAAATCGCTCACTTGACGGCTCGTATCTCAAAAATCTCAAAAATCTCATATGTTAGGGCACTTGTATCTCAAGGTACCACTATATATATATATATATATATATATATATATATATATATATATATATATATATATTTAATACATTTTATTGATTTTTTACAGAGAGGAAGGGAGAGGGATAGAAAGTCAGAAACATCAATGAGAGAGAGACATCGATCAGCCGCCTCCTGCACGCCCCACAGTGGAGATGTGCCTGCAAGCAAAGTATATGCCCCCGACCGGAATCAAACCTGGGACCTTTCAGTCCGCAGGCTGACGCTCTATCCACTGAGCCAAACCGGTCGCAGCACCACTGTATATTTTATAGATTTTTTACAGAGAGGAAGGAAAGAGGGATACAGAGCTAGAAACATTAATAAGAGAGAAACATTGATCAGCCGCCTCCTGCACACCTCCTACCTGGGGTATGTGCCCGAAACCAAGGTACCTGCCCTTGATAGGAATCCAACCTGGGACCCTTCAGTCCACAGGCCGACGCTCTATCCACTGAGCCACACCGGTTTTGGCTGAATCATAATTCTGAACTGTTCTTCGTTCCTTGGCCACTCCGGTGGTTTTTGTAATAAAAAAATATATATATGAGTGTCCGTGTTCTTCTCCTGGAGCTGGCACGGCTTCCCCTGAGCGCCCAGCGGCCGTACAGAGATTTCTGCGAGCCAATGCGTGAAGTCCTCTATCGAGTGAGGAAGTTCATCCCCACCCGCCTGGACCAGTTCAGTCCGAGGAACGTCCATGGCCCTTACGGCCCACGCGGGGTGCTCTGACTCAGCACTTAGGACAATGAACCGGTGGCTGGATAGTCCGTTCCAGACATGACAGAGGGCACGCACCTTCCCGTCCGAACCGGCCTGAGATTCCTGTCCACCAAGAGGAACTGGAGTTAATGGGATCTGAAGAAGGAGCGGCCTCGGAGGGGGAGGAGAGAGAGAGCGTCCGCCTCTGATGTGCATTAAGAGATTAGATCCCTTTTAAGCTGCCGGCAGAGACGTCCGAAGGCTGCACACCGGGGCGGTGATGGGGAAAGAGCCGCGCAAAGAGCCCTCCGCAGGCTCGCTCTGCCTAAGAGCACTGATTGAATGATGGCGAGGAGGAAGTCACACCCGGCGAGCACGATCCATGCACTCGAGCACCTGCCCCTCCTCCGAAGGCACGCGTGTGCCGGCGTTCTGAAGCCCTCGCCGAGGGCTGTCTTCCAAGAAGGCCGAATTGATTGAGGAAATACGCGTTGGTGACGGGAGTTGTAATTCTTTGAGGATATGACTGCTCTGCGAGACAGAAAGCATACTTAGATTTTTTTTTTTTCCTTCTCAAAAGCCATTGAAAATCGTTCTTGAGAGAAGCCACTCTGGGGAACTCGGGGGAAATTTTAAGCCTGCAGAAACAGCGCTAGGGGAGGATGTATTAACGTCCTAAGCGAAGTGCATAACTAGGAACGGAGGCGTCGGAGCCGTTCAGGGGGGTGATGAATTTACTGGCAGTCGGAGAAACACTGAACCAGCCGTGCTTACTGCTCTACGCGTGGCTTACTCAGTTACCGCCTAGATCTACCCCGGAAGATGGCAATGGCTACACTGATCTAAAAATGTGGAATTAGCGGGAACGTGAGTATCAGCGGAGCCTTCGGAGGAGGAGAACGCGTCTAAGACAGTGCAGTGAGTCAGCCAGTCTCACCGCTCCGCCGCGGGTGTGTGAGTTAAGGTCACAGTCAGGGCCAGTGAGGGAAAACTCAGGCACAACGGGCTTTCCCTGCTTCCCCGAAAGTCAGACCTCCCCCGAAAATAAGACCTCCCTGATAATAAGGCCTCCCCGGAATAGAAGGCCCCCCCGAAGCAACCATCAGGGTCTGACTCCTGATTTAAAGAGACCTTGCACGGCCTGAACAGCTCCGGCTGCGCTGCGGCCCATCAGGGAGCTGGTTGGTGATGACAACGACTACCGTACAGTCTACAAGCACAGTGGTACCTCGAGATACGAGTGCCCTAACATACGAGATTTTTGAGATACGAGCCGTCGAGCGAGCGATTTTTGCTTTGAAATACGAGCAACAGTTGAGATAGGAGTCATTGCGCGGATCTGCCGGCTGCACACAACCCACCAGTTTACCGCGACTGGAGCATCTCCTAGTTTCCCACGCCTCAAGGTGACGGAACGAATTAAACTAGTATCTCGAGGTACCACTGTATACTCATCTACTGCTGGGAAGGGTTTGAAATGGTGTCAAGTTATCAACAGCATGTTGGGAAACCTAAGAAAGTGCACTGTGTGTAACGTATTCCAGTAGTTCTGTTTGTAGACCCACCTACCTGTTGGATATCCATGACATACAGAACGTAGGCAGAAGGATGTGTGTGAGATTCTGGTTTGCAGATGTAAAGCGATGTAGTTTACCTAGACGTTCAAGCACAAACAGATGCGTCATCTAAATGAGTCAGGGCCCCCCTCTCTCTCTCTCTCCCTCCTCTCACGCTGATTAAAGCTTTGCCAGGCCGATCTAAAGGCAGGATCGTCGTAACGTTCCCAACAGTCCGACACCGTGGCCACGCCGGAGACCATGTCTGAGATCGATGACCCCTGCTGGCTCGTGGCCTTGGGTTCCCTAAGGAGGAGTAGACGGAAGTCAGCGGAGAGGGCACGGTGACCGGAGAACATCGATTCCTTAGGCTTTTCCTTTCTCCGCGTGCGTTTGTCTATCGAATTACCTGCCAGCGTGCATTATCCTGTGATTGGTGATACAGCAGCGAGACCACATCCTTCTGCTAACTGCTCTTAGCATTCTAATGTTCTAATGCCCGCCGACTGCCGTTCAGACCTGACATTTATCACGAAGGGTTTCTTCGGAGCGACGCTCCATAAATTGCTGCGGGAGCTTCGGAAATAGCATTGGCATTTCCATCGAGCCTCGCAGCCATTCCCTTGTGTGTTTATGTGTGTGTGTGGGGGGGGGGGGACTTCGTTTTCTTTCTCTTTGGCACTCTCTAAAGAACTTACTTGATGTCTACTATTTACTTTACAAAATGACTCTCCCAGATGTAAAATCTGATGCAGGACTTTATTTTTTTTTTTGCTGCAGAAAAAAAAAATACAAGAAAAGGTACAAAGACTGATAAATTCTAGCCTAAAACTAACCAACGTGCTTGGGCAGGCCTTACAGCTCCATTGCTGAGATATTCCCTAAACACAAAGCAAGCTTCTTCACTTTATCAGGAAGGCTGTCCCTGAGCTGAGGGAATTGTGTGTACAGAGAGGAAGACTGAGGTCAACAGAACCCTTTGCTTTTAAATCGTTATAAATAGTTATACACATCTTACAGCAACCCCATCAATTAAATCTTAAAGTTTACTTGAAGCTTAAGCTATGCAGGTGAAATTAAGCAGATACCATTCAGGATTCCCAGGGGTCTAATATTATTTTATTAGTATTACTTTAATTTTTGAAGGAGGAAAATTCCCAATTTGAAGGATCTAAAAGGATTCACATCTAAATCAAGAGATATTTATTAAGCCATCATTTTACACACCACGCATTGCCCTAAGCCTTGGCACACATCTGCGTGTATGTATAGGGCATTTATTCAAACTTCGTTCAATCACTTTCGAATGTGATCAGAATATCTTTTATGCTCTCAGAGCCTTCCTGGAAGCCTCACAATTAGGTAACTACGTGAGCTTCATGGGAAGATATGTTACCTTAATCATTTTAGTAATGGCTGTGAACGACTATCGTGCGATATTTGGGACATGGATTGCTTAAATACGGCCACACGCTGTTTACCAATTCTGTTCCAGTTGGCATCCTCCTTTTCTAGCCTTAAACCCCCAAAATGAGCCCGTTAACACAGATGAGAAATAAATACACCTCGTGTGAAAGGAGTTTACCCAAAACACTCCTCATTTTATTCTCCTATCTAGAATTATTTGGGAAATATACCTAATATTTGAGAGGAGGGTTTGTTTTCAATGCCCTTAATAAAGACCATTTATCTTATGGATTAATCTAAGGCATATACTCTTCTTAGCACACATAAAAATTACCAGATGCCTATGTTATGTATCAGTGAGGTACCGGAGCTAATTTTGATTAAAAATTAGGGGTTTGCAGGATTCCCACCGTGTGTCTAAATCGGGCAGAAAACGGTCAAGGAACAGTGATTCAAGTGCAGCATCCATCTTCTCTAAAAACTGCTGTTTGACATTTTAACCCTGCTATTCAGCTTCTGTGAATGCTTGCTTGCTTAAATAATAAGGAAAATGAGACTCCTCCCACTCCAGAGAGGCCATTAAACCTTCCCCGGATGGAAGTTCTCAGTGCTGGCACCAGGCCAGGCCTTTTTGGTTCAGGTCTCAAAGCCCCAGCACCTACGGGCCCTTTAAGAACTTGCAAAGGGGCCAGAAACACCCCATATTTGGGAGACAAAGAAGGTAAAGACATAAAAATAGGGAAAAGTCCTCCATTTTGGGGCACAGACTTTGAGAGACATTTTCCTGTGTGCCCGCGCGTGATAAACATACCTCCATCTCTAAGCTTTGCGTGGTCCTTCTCCGGTTTTCTGAAACACAACTTTTCAATGCCTCTGGCCTCCGGCGGAGGTAGATCTTTTCGGACGAGGTAATAATATGGTTTGGCATTTTCTCAAGCCGAAGGGGTGAGGCAGTATTTTCATTTGAAGTGGGTTGTCACAAACGTGGTGTTTTCCTTAAATGAGGTTAAACAACGTGATGCATCGGGAAAGTTCAGCAACAAAAACAATAGCCTCCTGAACATTGTCGCAGACCCACCTACTATTCATCTTCCCCTGTTTTTCTTTTGTTTTTGAACAGAGACTCAAAGAACTGAAGCAAAGGGAGTTTGCCCGGAACGTCGCCTCCAAATCCAGGAAGGATGAGCGGAAGCAGGCGAAGGCCCTGCAGCGCCTCCACCGGCTGGCCGAGCTGCGGAAGGAAGCCGGGCGGTGAGTGTGCTGGGCAGGTCGCCTCCTCTTCTTCCTTTTTTTAAAAATTTTTTTATTGATTTTTTTTACAGAGAGGAAGGGAGAGGGATAGAGAGTTAGAAACACTGATGAGAGAGAAACATGGATCAGCTGCCTCTTGCATGCCCCCACTGGGGATGTGCCCACAACCTAGGTACATGCCCTTGACCAGAATCGAACCTGGGACCCTTCAGTCCGCAGGTCGACGCTCTCTCCCCGGAGCCACACTGATTAAGGCAGGTTGGCTCTTCTTAACATGGAGTGACAAAGAGAGGGAGAGAAAGCATGGACGTAACGGAGACATCTTCTGATTTCTGAATCAGAAGACTCATGTATTTGTGGTTCCCCCAGGGTTCGATTACCCGGTGCTTCTCATGAATCGTGGCAAGTCACCGCTCAGGGACAGAAAGGCCTGTTTTGCCCGGCTGGTGAGGCTCCGTGGTGGAGTGTCTGTCGACCTATGAACCAGGAGGTCTCGGTTCCCTTCCTGGTTCCATTCCAAGTTCCATTCCAGGTTGCAGGTTCGACCCCCCAGTGGGAGGCATGGAGGAGGCAGCCCATCAATTATTGTCTCTCACTATTGATGTTTCTCTCTCTCTCCCTCTCTTCCCTTCCTCTCTGAAAGCAATAAAAATATATGCTGGAGGGCTTTTCTTGGATTTCCTTCCTGGTCTCCATCTAGTACTACTGATGTTACATGTGTGTGAATTAGAGGTAATTTAATTTTAGAAAATTCTCCAGCACTTCACCATGTCACTGAAGAGAGGGCAGGGGTACACCATCTCGGTCAAGAACACTGGCTGAGAGAGCAGATGGCTACGCCCACCTCTGCCGTCAACAGCCACACCACCCACTTCCTGCCAGGACCGCCACGTTAGCCTACACGGTGACCCACGCCTGCAGCTGCACTGGGGCAGCCACCTGCGCCCCAGGGCGGTACAGTGGTCCCTCGAGATACGAGTGCCCTAACATACAACATTTTTGAGATACGAGCAGTCCAGCGAGCGATTTTTGCTTTGAAATATGAGCAACATTTGAGATAGGAGTCATCGCGCAGATTGGCTGGCTGCACAAGACCCACCAGTTTCCCATGCCTCAAGGCTATGGAACGAATTAAACTCGTATCTCGAGGCACCACTGTAATTCCTTCCCAGAGATCCAGAGCGTCGGGGGTGGGGGGGGTGTTACTGAGACCTTTCCCGGGTGAAGGTGCTTGAACATGGTCTCGCCCGTGCCCCCTCTCACGTCCACCTCTGCTGCTTCTTGCAGAGCTCCCGGAAGTGGCCCCAAGTTCAAGTCCACGACGGTGACGGTGGGAGAGACCCGCCATGGCATCTCTCAGGGAGCCGCCGCCGAGGAGGCCTCAGTGCACAGCCAGGAGGACGTGGGGTGCAGGTGGACCCCCAGGGAAGAGCCGCCGCCGGCGGTGACCGCCACCGTGGCCGCGGGCCCAGAGCGTGCCCCTCCTCATGACGCAGAGACGCCGCCTCCTCCTCCTCCTGCTCCTCCTCCTCCTCCTCCTCGGGGGGAGCCGGCCCCGGGCGCCCGCAGACTCCGGACGGGCGGCTTCTCCTTCGCCTTCCCCAAGAAGGCGGCCGTGCGGCTCGAGTCCTCAGCCGCCGCCTTCTCCGAGAGCCGTGAGGACGCCGCGCCCGCCCGAGGGCTGAGCCGGAGGAGTCGGTTTGTCCCCCCGGGGCCCGGCCACCTCCAGCTCCCTGCACCCACGGATGGGCCCCCGCACCCCGAGGAGGAGGGCGTGGACTCCCCGTACCCGCCTGAGGGGAGAGGCCATGACCAAGCCACGGCTCCAACCACGCCACTGGAGCTTAACGAAGCAGCCGGCCAAAAAGACACGTTTCTACCGCCTTCCTCTGGCCGGTTCCAGCTCCCTCTGTCCGCAGAGGCCGGTGACAGTCCACATCCCGGGGCGTCAGCAGACCCAGCCCGCCCGGAAGCTGCTGCGAGGAAAGAAGACGAACCCCAGAGCAGTGCCCGTTCCGAGTCGCCGGGAGGTAGGAGCGCAGCTCTCGGCACGGCTGCTGCTGACGGCCCGGCTTGGCCCGCCGCCCCGGCGGATCGGGCGCAGGACGATGATGCTGCACCCGCCCTCGAGGCTGAGGCTGAAGCTGACCGCCACCACGGGCCTCAGAGGCCGGCCCCTTCCGTTTCGGAAGAGGGTCCTGTCCCTTCCCGCAAAACGCCGGACTTCTCCTTCGTCCCCGTGCTCAACAAAGACGGGTCCACGGTCCTGCAGTGGCCGTCGGAGATGCTCGCCTACACGGTGGCCCGCCCGCCTGTGTCCTACAGCTGCAACCCGCTCTGCTTCGACTTCAAGTCCACGAGAGCCAACCACCGCCGTCACGAGAAGCTGGGGGACGTCGCCTGCAGGAGGCAGGAGGCGGGGGAGGTGCAGGGCAGCGCTGTCCCCGGCCCCACGGAGGAGGGTGGCGGTGGGGGGAGCACGGACGAGCCCGCCCCCACCGTCACGCCTCTGCCAGCTGCAGACTCTCTCTCCGCCGGCAGGGATTCTGGGGACAGCGAGACTGTAGACCGGGGGTGTGCACCTAGGCCCTGGAGGAGCAGAAAGACTACAAGGCACCGTTTCATTCAAAAGCAAGCGGGACAGCAGGCCCCCGAGGAGCGCCACAGGACGAGGTTGAAAGACAGGCACGAACGCCGGTTCCACAGAAGCCGGAGGAAGAGGAAACGGAGGGCGCTGTGCCGCCACCATCGCTGGCGGAACGCCAAAGACCCAGCAGCTC
Source organism: Lasiurus borealis (assembly GCA_004026805.1). Taxonomy (NCBI): domain Eukaryota; kingdom Metazoa; phylum Chordata; class Mammalia; order Chiroptera; family Vespertilionidae; genus Lasiurus; species Lasiurus borealis. Next base: position 11,783 of record PVJN01022581.1, on the reverse strand, counting down.
CCTGCGGCGTGGAGGCGGAAAGCTGCTGCATGGACACCACCTGGGAAAACCCTGGGGAAACCGTCTCAGAGGAGCGGGATTCGGCGGGAGAGCCCCTGCTAGACGCACCTCAGCCGCCTGACCCGGAGCCTGCGTCAGCATCTCTGTCCTCCCGGGAAAACGGAGGGACGTGTACAGCATGGAACGCTGAACGCAATCACCGTGACGATATCAGTTCTGTAAACCCCTGTACAGAGACCTCCACGGTGTTAAATGGACGGTCCGGCCCCACCACGACGATGCATTCTGGGAGACGTGGTCTCACGCCCTCCAGAACTCCCTGCAGGTGCAGAGCTACACAGCCCAGCGGTCAGGACCCCGGCGGCTGTGTCTTCCTTCCACTGGGCCCGGCCTGCCTGCCCCCCAATCAGGCCGTCAAGCGGGCCTACCCCTCTCTGGTCCCCGAGTCCGAACGACGCCACCGGAAACGGAGACCCCGCTCCTCCTCCTCCTCGCGCTCTTCTTCCTATGAGGGTCTGAACCCACCGCGCGCTCCGCCGGGAGGATCTGGGGCGCCACTCCCACGAGCTCCCGTGCCCTTGGCGCCCAGAAGGAGACGGAGGAGGAAGAGGAGGAGGAGAGGCCGGTTCCGCCCCACACAGGGGGCCCCGGGGCTCGGGGAGCAGGCAGACCACCCCGGGAACGCAGCAGCCGCGTCTCCCGGAGGCCCTCCGGGTGGGGGGCTGAGTGCAGACACCCGGGAGGAGCCAAGGCCGCAGGACGTGGCCAAGGTGCCCAGGAGTGCGGAGCAGACAGACCCAGGAAAACCCCAGCTGGCTTCCTGCCCCGGCAGCCCCCCGCCTGCTGGATGCTATGGGGGAGCTGAGCATTGGGTCCCCACCTCTGGCTCCAGGCCCCAGGCTGCCCATGAGCCCACCTCTGTCTACATCACTACTACCCCATCCAACGAGGAGGAGGAGGAAGAGGAAGGGGGGCGCCAGGACAGCAGCCAGACGGCACGTATCAGGGAGAAGCAGACGCCTCCCAGGGCACCTCTCGGGGACAAGACCTTCCGGCACCACCCGCCCAAGTCGCTCCTGGGCCTCTACGAGCTGGAGCTGGCCGGGGCCCGCCCCCCGGGGAAGGTGGCTGTGGCGGTGGAGGCCTCCCCGGAGTGGCTGTGCCTCCCGTCAGGACTCCTCCACGCTCAGCCCCCACCGCCCTTCAAAGAAGCACAGGTCAGCGGCGGCCACGCCATCATCACCACCACGGAGCCCGTCCTGGCCCCGCTGGCTCTGCCCGAGCAGGCCCTGCTGGTCCCCCTCGAACCCCCGGACAAATGCAGGGCCCTCCCCTGCGAGGTCTACCAGCACCTCCTGCAGCCCGGCCTGCTGGCCCACAAGGTGAAGCTGGCCTTCCCCGCCTCTGCCCCCGCCGCCCTGGCCCCTCTGCAGCCCCTGCCCCTGCCGCCGCCCTTCCGCTCTACCTCGGTCACCACCGTCCACCACACCGTCCTGCAGCACCAGCAGCAGGCGGCGGGGGCCTGGAAAGTGCTCCGGCCGCACCCGCGGTTCCTGCCCCAGGTGGCCCCGCTCCCCGGGGGGACACCCGTGCCTCAGACTCCCGTCCCCCGGGGAGGAGGCCTGGGCCCCGCGGGGCTCTGTCCCGGGGGGAGCCCGCCCCCGCTCGTGGTGCCTCCTCCTCCTCCTCCTCCTGCGGTGCCCATCCTCCCGGCCTCCGTCCTGCATCCCAGGCCCCTGGCCTTCCCCCCGCTGCCCCACGCCCTCTTCCCCGCCCTGCTCGCCCCCCACCCCGCCGTCATCCCGCTCCAGCCCCTCTTCTAGTCGCACCCGCAGAGGGAAAGAACTCCAGGAGAACCGTGGCTGTGTTTGTGGGTGCTCAGCCAAAGGGGTCGTCGCCCCCGGAACGGTGGGGAGGAGCCAGCCACGCCCACAGGAACATCCTGATCGCGAGTCTAAGGATGCGCAAACGGGCCCCTAGTTATCTTAGTATCAAGGCACTGAACCGTTTCAAAATCAACACGATATACGCTGTAGAGTAAGTCGCTGTCTTAAGAGTATGTATAATGTACATAAACTATATTTATAGGACGGTACTGTCTGTTGTAAAGTACGCTCTCTCTCTCTCTCTTTTTTTTTTTTTAAAAAAACCTCTGTGTATTTGCCCCTCCTCCATGTTTAGACAAAGCTGCTGGCACTATGTTTTGTACCATGTTCCTTGAAACTGTACATTGGGTGAAAAAATATATATATCTTGCAATAAATTTTTGTTAAATATTTAAGCAAAGCAAACCTTCGTCTTTAGTTGGTTTTCGCCGTGGAGGGGGCTGCAGAGCGACAGTGGGTTTCAGACTCACACGCTTTCTTCTCTCCATCGGAGTCTCTGACCCTCGGCGTGCGGCCAGGTTATCTCCCGAGTTCCAGCAGCCACTTCAGCTCCGACACACTTTCGTTCAGAAGAAGCTTAGCGGACCCACCTGCGTTCCTGCTTGTCCTGAGGCTGCTCTACTCAGAGTTTCTTTTCTTTTGGTTTGTTTTTAAATATATTTTGTTGATTTTTCACAGAGAGGAAGGGAGAGAAATAGAAAGTTAGAAACATCGATGAGAGAGAGTCATTGATCAGCCACCTCCTGCGTGCCCTCTACTGGGGATGTGCCCACAACCAATGTACATGCCCTTGACCGGAATCGAACCTGGGACCCTTCAGTCCACCGGCCGACGCTCTATCCACTGAGCCACACCGATCTCGGCAATGACCCCCTTCTTAACAAATTCCCATCCGGTCTCGGGTTGGAACCTGCCCGGTTATAACCTGCTGAACTCAGGGAGCGTGCATTTTAAAAATCTAACGTTTCAGCTGATTTTTTATCCCAAATTACATTTCCCACGCACTTCTGAAAATAACGAACTTCCAAAGGAATGCTTTGAGTTTCAACTAATCTGCTTACTGCTCTGAACCTATTTCTTTTAACCGAAGTGATGGTATGAGTGGCTATCGCATTGACTTACGTATATTGGCAGGGAACTCGTCTTTCTATGAAAAGGATCAGCCTACACCTGTCACGGGGTATGCGGATCGGCTTCCGTCCCCACGGCGGCTGTACTGAAACAACACTGAGAGGCATGCTGTGTCCCACGGGCATGAGAAGCCTGCTTTCCCTCCCACACGCCCTGTCTGCTGTCCGGACTGACCTCCGATCAGCTGTATCCTCCTCGGGGCATGAAGCGGGAGGGAGCCCTTTAAATGCCCTTAGACATGAGCCATGTTCATAGCACGTGACACAACCGAGAGCTGCCCACGTGCCGGCCTACTGGCTCAGCTGACAGAGAAGGCTGCTCTCTTCTCCTTTCCGATCGCTAAACAAGATGGGCTTGGACGACGGAGACGCAGCATGCCTCCCGCGGATTCAGAGGATGCAAGTCATTCTCTCGGGGAGACAGTCTCTGCCCAGACCGGCCGCCTGGGAGACTCTGCAGAGAGGCGTCTGCACGCCCAGCGTTGCGGAGGGCAGTGGCTGTAACCCCCACTGGCCACACCCTCTGTGCAGTGCTGGGCTGGGTGTGCAGACTGCAAGGCCAGTTCACTAGCTGTCAGGGTGTGTTTTAAAACGGCCATGAATACAGAGGGGCCTGCAAATCTATACTGATAAAAGGGTAATATGCTAATTAGAATGGACCTCTTCCAGACTTCCTTCCGGACAAAGCTACAGTGGCAGGGGCCAAGGCAGAGGTGGTTAGGGGCAATCAGGACAGCAGGGGAGAGCAGTTAGGGGGCAATCAGGCTGGCAAGGGAAGGCAGCTAGGGAGTGACCAGTCTGACAGGGGAAGGCAGTTAGGGGGTGATCAGGCCAGCAGGGGAGAGCAGTTAGGGGATGATCAGGCCAGTAGAGGAGAGCAGTTAGGGGGCAATCAGGACAGCAAGGCAAGGCAGCTAGGGAGTGACCAGTCTGACAGGGGAGAGCCGTTAGGGGGCGATCAGGCCAGCAGGGGAGGGCAGCTAGGGGGCAATCAGGCCAGCAAGGGAAGGCCATTAGGGGTGACCAGTCTGACAGGGGAGAGAAGTTAGGGGGTGATCAGGCAGAAAAGGGAAGGCAGTTAGGAGGTGACCAGGCCAGTGGGAGTGGGCTGTTAGGGGGCAATCGGGATGGCAAGGGAGGGCAGTTAGGAGGTGACCAGTCTGACAGGGGAGAGAAATTAGGGGCTGATCAGGCCAGCAGGGGAGAGCATTTAGGGGTGACCAAGCTAACAGGGGAGGGAAGTTCAGGGGCAATCAGTCAGGAAGGGGAGGACAGGGAGTGATCAGGCTGACAGGGGAGGGCTATTAGGGTGCAATCAGGGTGGCAAGGGAGGGCAGTTAGGGGATGATCAGTCTGACAGGGGAGAGAAGTTAGGGGGTGATCAGGCCAGCGGGGGAGGGCTGTTAGGGGGTGATCAGGCAGGAAGGGGAAGGCAGTTAGGGGATGACCAGTCTGACAGGGGAGAGAAGTTAGGGGGTGATCAGGCCAGCGGGGGAGGGCAGTTAGGGGTGATCAGGCCAGCCGGAGAGGGCTGTTAGGGGCTGCTGGGAGCAGAGGCCTTGGTATCCCCACAGCTCCCTGTGTCCTGGGCCATCAGCACTGGCTCCTCCTCCCGGTGACGCCGGGCTTCCAGGAGGCACCCCCCTTCCTCTCCGGGGCTGGGCCCTGTCCCTGTTCCCGCCCCCCGGGGGCAGCCCCCGCTGGTGGCCAGCCCGTCCTTCATGTTCGCCGGAGCACATGGTGGGGTTCAGAGGGCGGGGCCGCGAAGGGAGTGAGCCCCTTTCCTCTCACGCCCAGGCCTCTGTGCCGACAGATCAGCCACACGCTGCCGCCTTTGGGTCCTCATTAGTCTCCTCTCTGCTCCCACCTGAACCTGCCTCGCCACCCCCCATATTCCCCTCAGCTGAGGCCGGGGAGGGAGCACGCCTCTCCTTGGATGTCAAATGATGTGGCTCCTTGCACACCTGGCTCTCTCGGGGTTCCAAGACCATTTGCCCCTGGTTTCTGGCTCATCTCTCATCATCAGGGCAGGGATGACGCTCTTCCCGGGAGCCACAGGCCCAGCAGAGGTGAGATCAGCGGGAATATTCCCTCCAACCCGTTCGCTCACTCAGCCGCTCACTCGGGGGGTCGGCAGCTGCATCCCAACGCCCCACCTGTGGGCTCAGGACGGACAGGTGAGTACGGAGGGCCTCAAGGGTCACACCTTCAGGAAAGCATGCCATGTCTGCCGTTCCTCCCCGCCTCCCGAGTCCCAGAGCCATCACGTGACTGAGCTCCCATTACGTGACTCACTGACTTAAAACGTCCCTATGGCCGAAACCAGTTTGGCTCAGTGGATAGAGCGTCAGCCTGTGGACTGAAGGGTCCCAGGTTCAATTCCGGTCAAGGGCAGGTACCTTGGTTGCAGGCGAATCCCCAGTGTGGGATATGCAGGAGGCAGTTGATTGATGTCTCTCTCTCATCCATGTTTCTAACTCTCTGTCCCTCTCCCTTCCTCTCTGTAAAAAAAAAAAAAAAAAAAAAAATCAAAAAAATATATTTAAAAATAAAGTCCCTATGAATTCCTAGAAACATCTGGCGTACGTTTATTTTTGTGATTTTTTTTTCAGCTACCACCAAATGAGCTTTCTTCCTTCTGCGTCCACCATCAGAATATCTGTCTCCGTCTTCTTTCCCTCCTAAAGACAGAGCTTTCAGGCTTCCTCACCCACTACCCCGGGTCTCTCAGTGTCCATGATATACCTCTTTTATAACCTTAACACTCGGGACCACACACATTAGTGTACCATACAGAGGGGGTGGGCAGGGGAGGCTGACAGCTGTTCCTAAGGAAAAACCACGCAATCATCAATCATCAATAAGACAATAAACGAACTGCGATCCGCATGCTCCCCACAGTGACCCCCTTCTCTTCCCCCAGCTCTTGGCTTCACGGCGGAAGGAAGGAGCGGCGGTTCCCAGTGGTCCCGCAGAACTTGAATGGGTCCCAGCAAGTTCTGGTCCCCTTTGTGTTTCCAATGCAAACCAGAATATACTTGCAATCCACTCACGTGCAAGTCAAACCGCGTTCCACCCCTTTACTTGAATTCACATACAAAATGCACTAAGAAATTCTGAGGGGAGCCGGGTGTTTTCTGACAGGGGCCAGGCAAGTACAGTGCGCAGGCTGAATGTTGCCGAAATGCGGGGAAATGACTTTACGGCAAGACTCATGCTTTTCCCGCAGCCGCAATGAAGAGTTAAAAATTCTCAAAGTTAAGAATAGAGTGGAAATTTCCAGAGTGCTATAACCTAGGTGCGGGTTGTTAGTGTAACCCAGGTGCAGGCTGTTAGTGTGTGTGGTGAAGACAGCCTGTAGCCAAATTGCGGAAGGAGACAAGGCCCAGAAGTCTCAAGAGATTAACCCAGAGATAACCAATAACCGCCAGCCGCATCCTGTTATCGTAATACGATAAAAATACCCTGTAACTTGGTTCGGGGCTCTCAGCCTCTGCTCTGCTTTCAGAGTACGTTGTGAGCCCCAGGGTGCTTGGTGAATAAACCCTTTGCTGTTTGCATGAGAACGTCTCTTGGAGCCTTCCATTGAGCGGCAAGCATTTCGACCCTTACAGCATGAGTGACTCCTGGCGTGCTCCAGCAATCGTGGTCACTGATGAGGTGGTTTCAGCACATCCTCAGGTTACAATGCTGGAAGGCTTGCTCCTCTGGGCCATTTCAAGCTCAAACTGCCAAAACCGGTGTGGCTCAGTGGATAGAGCGTTGGCCTGCAGACTGAAGGGTCCCAGGTTTGAATCCGGTCAAGGGCATGTATCTTGGTTGCGGGCACATCCCCAGTGGGGGGCGTGCAGGAGGCGGCTGATCGATGTTTCTAACTCTCTCTCTCTCTCCCTTCTTCTTTGTGAAAAGTCAATAAAAATATTTTTTTAAAATAAATAAATAAACAAACGCAGACCTTATTGGTGGTGCTTGTCTCTCTGTTATTTAAGTGTTTGGGTGATCTAATTAGGCTCCTTTTAGTGATCAGTGTGAACAGGGGAATCACTGAGATTGCACCAATCTCCTCTCTGTTTCTACAAGGAAAACCTCTACAAGGAGAAGGTTGGAGCATTGATTGGTAAGATGGCCCTGATTCTTTACCAGTGTGATCCGAGATACTTGTTCTAAAATACGCCTCCTGCCTTTCTCCTCCCTCCTGGAAATAACGACATCCGGGAATAAATGAAAGTTTACACACCCGACTCCTTAGCCAGCAACGCCTCACGGGACGGGATGGACACAGAGCAGACGTGCATATGTGTGACCGGGTAGGGCCATGTCTACAGGGCAGACGCTGGGGGATTCCTGAATGAACCAGCTCCTACTGTGATGCCCGAGGCCGCCTGGGACTGCACGGCGAGGCCACCGGTCTCTTTCTCTTCCTTAGCTTACGACTGCGTTGCCTGTAAAGACGCCGAGACGGACTGGGTATTGGGACGACGCGTGAATTTAGAACATTCGTCGCAGAACGGGAAGGCAGGCTGACAAGACACCAGGGAGTAAAAACTCCGCCGTCAGGAACGTCGGCTGCTCTGTCGGCACCTCCTGGGCGAAGGGCCGCCGGGGCTAGCGACGATGGGGCAGGTCGCCGCGCCGTTTGCCGACACGTTCCTCCTCTGAGCGAGCTGCACCTCTGTGTCAGGCCACGGTGCCTGCCCGTGAGTGACTCCTGTGCTAGTGCCAGAGAATTCTCCCCTGGTTCTGCTCAAACACGGCTAAATCCCCAAGTTTCAGAATCAGGTTTCCTGGCTTATAGCTGAGCTCCCATACTGGTTGTGGCTGGCAGGTGCTCAGGGTAATATTTCGTCTCATGGACGCATTACAAGCCCGTTGATTCCCAGGACAGGAGGTGGTGGGCAAGGGGAGCAACATGGGAATGAATGTGAGACCTGGATATCTGTCCCAATGAGAAATTTATCATTTATCACCATAAGCCACTCCGCTTAACGCCTCAGGTGTGCACACTGAGGAAGCAAAGGCCGGAAGTCTCTAAGTCTTTTTAAAAGACCTAAATCACACATTAACATGTACGTTTACTTTGATTTTATGTAAACCCATTTATAGTTTCCAGCAATCATAAGCAATAGGCCGCATTGAATAGTGACTCCCAGTGGTCAGCACTTACCCTCTTTGCATAAAGGCTTTCTCTGGCCAAGAGAGAACCTACCACCTGCATGAAGGACAAGCCAGCCATTATGAGAAACAGGAAATGTCCCCCACCAGGCAACCAACGAGAAGCAGACCTGGTGCAAAGCTCAGCAGCTCCATTGTATGCAAATTAACCATCTCTTGGGATGCAGGTAGGAACAGCAGACATGACAGGCTTTCCTGAAGGTGTCACCCTTGAGGGCCCTCCTAGCTCACCTGTCTGTCCTGAACCTGCAGGTGGGGCGTTGGAATGCAGCTGCCAACCCCTCCCCACCCCCCACCTCCGAGTGAGCTGATGAGTAAGCGAACGGGTTGGAGAAAATATTACAAGCCATGCCCACCAGCCAATCAGGATTGAGTATGCAAATTAACCCCAACCAAGATGGCTGCAGCCACAAAGAGAGCAGGAGAGAGGCTTGGGTTTCCCTGGCAAGGAAGGAAGCTAAGCTTTCCACACACCCTGGTGGGCCCAGGCCTCCACTCAAGGCTACAAAGTTTCAATTATGTAAGATAAATAAATCCCAACAAAAATAGCAGTATCCAGGGAGCTGGAGGGAGCAGGAGGCTAGGGTTGCCCCTGGCAATGGAGGAAGTCAAGCTGCTGCAGCTCTGGCCTGTCTTGGCCTTCACTTAAGGCTACAAAGTTTTAATTGTAGAAGATAAATAAATCCCAGATACCAGGGCCTCTGCTTGGGTCACTGGGGGCCTGGAAGGCCTGCAAACCACCACAGGCCTCTTTCCCAGGCCACCCAGGCCCCAAGGGAACCCCCAAGCTGATCCGGGACACCCTTCAGGACACACCAGCTGGCCCTCATTCATCCACTAGGCTTCTATTCTATCTAGTAAAAGAGTAATATGCAGATTGACCATCACTCCAACACACAAGATAGCCAGCACAACATGGTCAGCAGGGGAGTACATTTGGGAGGAACCAGGCCTGCAAGGGAGGGCAGTCGGGGGTTACCAAGCCTGCAAGGGAGGGCAGTTAGGGACAAACAGGCTGGCAGGGCAATGGTTAGAGGGTGATCAGGCTGGCAGGCAGAAGCGATTAGGGGCAATCAGGAAGACAGGCAAGCAAGCAGTTGGGAGCCAGCAGTCCTGGATTGTGAGAGGGATGTCAGACTGCCTGCTTAAAGGGGCAGTCAGACATCTCTCTAGGGGTCCCAGATTGGAGAGGGTGCAGGCTGGGCTGAGGGATACCACCTCTGTGCATGAATTTCGTGCACCGGGCCTCTAATATAGTATAACTTTCTTGATGATCTACTCTTTTTAAAATTATATTTTATTGATTTAAGAGAGGAAGGGAGAAGGAGAGATAGAAACATCAATGATATGAGAATCATGAATGGGCTGCTTCCTGCACACCCCCTACTGGGGATAAAGCCGGAAACCCGGGCGTGTGCCCTGACCAGGAATCAAACTGTGACCTCCTGGTTCCTAGGTTGACGCTCAACCACTGAGTCACGCCTGCTGAGCCACACCTGCTGGGCATGCTGATGTACTCTTTCATGCATTTTCCCCTTCCCACCTCAATGTTATCTAACAACTCAAGTCTACCTTTTATTATCTGTCAAGATTCCCATGCTATTTTAGACTACCTTCTAGCACTTGCCTCTGGTCTCAGGCTCTGTCCCTGGAGTAACCATTACTGTGAGTTCTGAATGTCCCAGGGCAGTGCCTCGCCCAGACCCACCGGGCATGTCCTTCATGCACAATGGGCTGGATTCTCCATCGCCAATAATGGCGTCCCTGCATCTTAGACCCTAGGTCTAAGCCTTGTCCTGGCTCACAGGTCGCAGGTGTTGGCGGAAAAGTCTGAGGTCCGAGGGGAGTAGAGGTTGGAGGGAAGGACCCGGAAGGCTGGGCCCAGGAGTGAGTGCAATGCTCCATCTACAGGCAAAATCTTCCACATGGTTCTGTTGGTGCCAGCACGTTCTCCAGGAGCATCTTCCTACATAGTCACCCGAGAGCCACCTCAGTGACTGCTCCTGTGACTGAGGGGGAAAAAAGTTCATATTAAAGCTGCACAAAAGATACCAAAAGCCAGTAGTGTGCTCGTATATTTTTTAAAAGCAACTACACAGCCTTTGGCACGCCGTGCAATTATTCGCACGGCTACATGTTTTATTAGAGTCACATCTGCTTCATGGGAACCATAACCCACGTTTGAAAGGAATCCAACAGGACAGTGTGGCTGAGATTCTGCAGGACACACGGGGGGGCGGCTTTGTCTCCATTTCCTGGAGCTCCAGGGCCCTCATTAGGTGGGCAGGGGGGCTGTGTCCAGAAGCAACCGAGACGCGAAGCCAGAGCCGCTCATGACGGTGCAGTTCACACATCCACACGTCCACACGGAGAGACGAGGTAATTTAGCAGGAGGCAGCTTTGCAGGGCAGTTTTGGATTTTAATTAAAAGATAATTCTCTTATATTTTTTTTCTCCAGGTAACTGGAATGGGTTTCCACCACAGGAAGGTTTTAAATAAATAAGCAACAGACTGACGTGTGAATTCTGATTCATAAACAGACCAGGAACAGGGGAGTGAGAGGCATCCCGGCGTGTTACATGATCCTTGGAAGAGAAACGCGTGCTTGTTTCAGAGATGAAACGTCTCGGACACCTTCTGAGGCAGCTGCTGTGTAGAGGACAGTGTGAGTGCTTCAGGCAGCATGCAGCTCTTGATAAATGCAAGCAGTCATTTTATTTTCGAGTAGATTTCTATTTTGTCAGCTTCCGTCACTGTCATCACCTCCTCCCCTCCCCCAGATTCACTGCTGGAAAATGGCGGCTCAGAGGCTGTGAGGAGAACGCTGAAGAGTCCTAGGCCATCTGTGCCCCCGGCCTTATGCACCTATTCATAGAAACTGTGTGGCTGATCTTCTCTCTGCCCCTCCTTCCTGCTTGGAGGATCCCCAGTCTGTTCCACGCTTCTATGTCTCTGCATCTACTTTGTCCATCGGTTGATTTTGTTCATTAGATTCCACATGGGAGTGCGATCATGGGGTATTCGTCTTTCTCTGACTGGGTTATCTCACTCAACATGATGCTCTCCAGGTCCCTCCGTGTGAGGTGGAGGCCTAGGGAGGGGCCAGGCGTGGGGAGGAGCGGGGTCGATGGGAGAAAGAGAGGGAGATATCTGTAATACTTTCAGCAATAAAGGTGCATTTACAGAGAGTGATCACTTATTTTTGTTGTGACTAAGTTTGCTGGTTAAATGCCTGGAAAGAGGAAGAAGCCAATGCCAAAAGACAGTAACAAATGTGATTAAAGGTGATTAACGAGCAGGTGCAATTAGAAGCCCGCAGGATGCAATCAGTGTGCGTGGGGAGAACCCGGATTGATGCCAGCAGGAAGTATGAGCCACACGTGCTCTCTCTTACTCCGGCTGGAACCATCGTGAGAAGATAAGACGATGCCGGGATGTAGATGATACCACCACCCCATGAACATTATTTTGAGCAGAAGACATTTGGAAACCAACGTGCAGAAAGAGGCCTTTTAAAATAATGACCTGCCTAAAATCAGAGCCTGAAACCACACACACACACACACACACACACACACACACACACACCACACA
>PVJN01022580.1:0-33233 GCA_004026805.1 Lasiurus borealis | reverse complement strand
GTTAATTACCTACAAGGAAGCACCCATATGATTGTCAGCTGATTTCTCAACAGAAACTATGCAGGCCAGACAGGAACGGCAAGAAATATTCTAAGTGATGAATAGCAAGAACCTACCACCAAGATTACTCTACCCAGCAAAGCTATCATTCAGAATTGAAAGTCAGATAAAGAGCTTCACACAGTGGTTTTCAACCTTCCTCAGGCCGCAACCCTTGCATACAGTTCCTCATGTGGTGGTGACCCCCAACCATGAAATTTTGCTACTGTTATACATCGTGATGTAAATATCTGCATTTTCCGATGGTCTTAGGTGACCCCTGTGAAAGGGTCATTCGACCCCCAAAGGGGTCGCAACCCACTGGTTGAGAACCGCTGGCTTCACAAATAAGAAAAAGCTAAGGAGTTGATCAACAACAAACCAGTATTATATGCAATTCTGAAAGGTTACTCGTTAAGAGGAAGAAGAAAAAGGTAAAGATAAAAATTATGAACAATAAATACATATCAACAAGTGAATCTAAAAATCAAGTGAATTGAAAATCTAATGAACAGAATAAACTGGTGAATATAGTAGAATCAGGGGCATAGAAAGAGAGTAGACTGACAATTCACAGGGGGAAAAGGTTGAGGGGGGTAAGAGGAGAGACTGGACAAAAATTGTACACCTATGGATAAGGACAATGGGGGGGGAGAAATAATTAAAATAATCTGAACAATAAAGATTTATTAAATTAAAAAAAAGAATTCAATAGCTGTGGAGTTTCTGTATTGTAAAGGAAAAAGCAATAATCCCCTAATTGGACACAGTTATTACTGTGTAGGATTTCAGTTCCTCCCCTATCATGTGTAGGTCAATCATGCAAACCTAAATCTAGCTTTATAATAACTTTTGAAAACTGAACTTAATGTGATCACTTTTACTTAATGTGAACACTATAGTAAGTTTACTCAATGCCTATCCTATATAATAAAAGGATAATATGCAAATTGGCCAAACTGCAGAACAATTGGTCATGCACTGACCACCAGGGAGAAGATCTCAATGCAGGAGCTGCCCCCTGGTGGTCAACACACTCCACAGGGGGAGTGCAGCTAACCAGAAGCCCATCTCTCCAGCAGGCTCACAGCTGGCGAATACAGCCTCTGTGGCAGTGGCATCTCCCGCCTCTGTGCAGGCGAACATCCCCCAAGGGTTCCTGAACTGCAAGAGGGCACAGGCTGGGCTGAGGAACATCCGTTCCACCCCCTCCCCAGTACACAAATACCGTGCACTGGGCCTCTAGTACTTAAATAAGAAAAAGAATTACTCTGTAGAAAAGCAAATATTTTACAGATTGGTGCTATGATGAGACTTAATATCAAGTTCATTAAGAAAAAAAATGACTATCATAATACTTTACAAATGTTAAGGAAATAAGAACATGTTCTGATTAATTTGCAGAAAACTAGAAAAAAGATACCGTTTTTATACTTATATTTCTTTTTTTATAACAAGGTCATCATAAGCCATGTGTTTTTGCATTTGTTCATTTATTTCTCTACTAGGACTTCACAGCATAGGATGTTTTGTACTAATTTCAATAACTAAAGGCAAAGGAAATCTATTTTTTAAATCTATTTTTATTATTTATTTCAGAGAGAAAAGGAACAAGAGAGAGAAAAACATCAATGATGAGAGAGAATCATTGATCGGCTGCCTCCAGCACATCTCACACTGGGGATCTAGCAGCAACCAGGGCATTGACTAGGAATTGAACCGTTACCTCCTGGTTCATAGGTCAATGCTCAACCACTGAGCTACCCAGCTTGGCAAAATAATTTTTTTCCCCATAAATCAACCTATATTGATAAAAGACTTAAAATGTAAGTCGGAAAACCATAAAAATTCTAGAAGGAACTATAGGCAGCAAAATCCCAGATATCTCTCGTAGCAATATGTTTATGAATACATCTCCTAGGACAGTGGTGGGCAAACTGCAGCTCACGAGCCACATGCAGCTCTGTGGCCCCTTGAGTGGGCTCTTCCACAAAATACCACAGCCTGGAAGAGTCTATTTTGAAGAAGTGGCATTAGGAGAAGTTTAAGTTTAAAAAATTTGGCTCTCAAAAGAAATTTCAATCATTGTACTGTTGATATTTGGCTCTGTTGACTAATGAGTTTGCCGACCACTGTCCTAGGGCAAAGGAAACTAAGGAGAAAATAAACAAATGGGACTACATCAAAATAAAAGACTTCTGCACAGCAAAAGAAATCCATCATTAAAACGAAAAGGGAGCCCGCTGAATGAGAGAATATATTTGGCAATGATACATCTGATAAAGGGTTGGTACCCAAAATATATATAAGGAACTCATATAACTTAACAGAAGGAAGACAAACAATCCAGTAAAAAAAAAACAAAAAACACAGACACTTCTCCAAGTAGACATACAGATGGCCAAGATACATGAAAAAATACTCAAAGCCACTGATCATCAGTGAGATACAAATCAAAACACCTGTCAGAATGGCTACCATGAACAAATCAACAAATGACAAGTGCTGGTGAGAATGTGGAAAAAAAGGAACCCTAGTGCACTACTGGTGGGAATGCAGACTGGTGAGCCACTATAGGAAACAGTATGGAGTTTCCTCAAAAAGTTAAATATGGAACTTCCATTTGTCCTAGTGATTCCACTTCTAGGAATATATCCTAAGAGACCTGAAATACCAATTAGAAAGAATGTATGCACCCCTGTGTTCATAGCAGCACAATTTACAATAGTTAAGATCTGGAAACAGCCCAAGTGCCCATCAGTAAAGGAATGAATAAAAAAGTTGTGGGAGATTGATACCATGGAATACTATGCAGCTCGTCCCTCAGCCCAGCCTGTGCCCTCTCTTAGTCTTTGAGAGAGCATGGAGAGACTTGGAGAGTCTCATGCTAATTGAAGAAAGTCAGTCAGAGAAAGACACGTATCACATGATCTCACTAATATGTAGAATCTAAATAACAAAATAAACTGTTGAATGTAGTGGACCCAGAGACATGGAACAGAGTACAGGGTCTTGGAGGGGAGATGGAAGAGGGTGAGTGGGTGGGAGGTAATCAAACAAAGACCCTGTATGCATCTATGCAAACCTAAATCTAGCTTTTTAATGGGGTGGTGAGGGCCTGGAGGAAAATAGAGGTTCAGAACTGAAGGGAGTTTAATGGGGGAAAACATATGTAAAACCTTCAACAATAAAGAATTCTTAAAAAATAAATAATGAACTGATGTCTACAACTTACTCTGAAATGCATTTAAAAAAACAAACAAACCACATGTATATAAAAATAGAGAAACAGCCCTAGCTGGTTTGGCTCAGTGGCTAGAGCATTGGCTGCAAACTGAAGGGTCCCAGGTTCGATTCCAGTCAAGGGCACATGCCTGGGTTGCGGGCTTGGTCCCCAGTAGGGGGCATGCAGGAGGTAACCGATCAATGATTCTCTCTCATCATTGATATTTCTATCTCTTTCTCCCTCTCCCTTCCTTTCTGAAATCAATAAAAATACATTTTAAAAAATAGAGAAACATAAAATAAAAAGATGCATAAAGCAGTGGTCGGTAAACTCATTAGTCAACAGAGCAGCAAACGATGTGGCTTGCAAGCTGCAGTTTGCAGACCACTGGCATAAAGGAATGGATGATTAGATGTGTGATATAACAAGTATAATGAAATGGTAATTATAGAACCTAGCTGGTGGTTATAGGGCTATTCACCATAAAATTCAACTTTTCTAGATACTTAAAATTTTTAAATAAAATGTATGGGGGGAAACCAACTTTCACAAACCAGTTTTAGATCCAAAAAATATTATAAAATGTCACTTATTTGGACATTTTTACTATCCAGGGATATCTTCATAAAGAAATAAGACCCAAAAACATTACGCAGAAATAATAGTATCTTACGACTCAACAGAGCAGAATGTACTGAGATGCTGTTCTTCAGAATACACAAATCTTATGATAACTAGATCATACCAAGTCCCAAATAATTCAGAGACATGCATATTTAAACATGACACAAATGTATGTTTTTGCACATGGGTCCAAATAACATGCAGTTTCTTATTTTATGTTTTATCACCAACACCTAGAACTTTACCATCCTTGGTTATCAATGAACTAAAAATATAGCAGGTTGCCAAATAACATTGTTTCATTCTAGACTGTGTGATTAAAATGTTGATGAGATGCCAGGAAAACCTAACTCCTGTTATATCAATGAGCCTACAGTAAAACTGGTTTCTTTATACCATTTCACTTCAAGTCCCAGAATCCTATATAATAGAAGGCTAATATGCAAATAGACCAAATGGCAGAACAACTGAACAACCAACTGGTTGCAATGACACGTGCTGACCACAAAGGGATGCATGTGGAACATAGTGGGCATTGGTAGCAGGCAGCAGAGTGTGAAACATGGCAGGTGTCAGCCACAGTGAGATAGTGGAGCAGATGAGCAGGGGCACTGGTCGCTGTCAGTGGGGAGAACCTCCGGTGGTTACTGAAAATTCTTTGGTCCTGCATGCCACAGTCCCCACCCAGTGCTCGTACCTGCTGCTGGTGCCAGACCCATTCACACCTGCTGCTGGTGCTGGAGCCACCACTTTCACCTGCTGCCGGCACCTGGTGCTGGCCCTGATCACTCCCTCAGGGCTTTGCCACCTCCCTCCGCTCCCAAAGGGCGATCAAGACTGGTAGCTGCTGCTCACACGCTGCAGGCACCAGCCCCACTCACACCTGCTGCCGATACCAGAGCCATCATTTGCTCATATCCATATCTGGTGCTAGAGCTGCCACTTGCTTGGTGCTGTCAGCGGGTACAAGCAGCTTCTGTTGACCAGGATTGTCCCTGAGGGCTTCTCCACCTCCCCCTGCTCCTCAGGGGCGATCGGGGCAGCAGCAGCTGCTCCCACTAGCTCCTAGAACAGGTCCCAATTACTCCACACCCTCCGCAGATGTGAGCAGGGTGGGTGCTGTCAGTACATAGAAATGGCAGCCCACAGTTCAAGATGCAAGAATTTGTGTACTGGGCCCCTAGTCTATTGATGACATATATATATATGCTCAAATTTAAAATATATATATATATTTTGATTTTTTACAGAAAAAAAGGGAGAGGAATAAAGAGTCAGAAACAGTGATGAGAAACATGGATCAGCTGCCTCCTCCACACTTCCCACTGAGGATGTGCCCACAACCAAGGTATATGCTCTTAACCGGAATCAAACCTGGGACCCTTCAGTCCGCAGACTGACACTCTATCCACTGAGCCAAACTGGTTAGGGCATTGCTATTAAAATTAGAATATGCTCTAAAATGCCCTACAAATACAACCAAGATGTTAAAGAAGAATAAGTTTAAAAATTACTATCCAAATACTGAGCCTCCTAGTGAAAATGAAAAGAAATGGTTTTGGAAATTTTTATGTCCAACATGAAAGATTTATGAGGCAAACCTGCTTGATGCAATTTATATGCCTAAAGCTGAAAAAATGTTTCAGTATTTAATAGCCCAAGCATGAATTCCCCCATCCAAGTCCTCATGTAAAAGATTGTCGATAAAACTTAATATGATTGCACCGGATTATACACTGTGCTCTCTTCAGTGTGTAGAAAGATCCTTTAAGTCAATTAATCTACTAATAAAAATAGAATAGAAAAGAAAAAAACTTCCTACGAAAGTCTGAGGACATAAAAGTGCACTAAAAATCAATTACTAGCTCGTTTGGATCCAAAGCATTTCTCCTTCATAAATACCAGCACGCCATAGTGACTGCGCCAGTAGTGACAGCCCGATTTGGCGGAGTCAGCAGGGTGGCCGGTCCCTGTCCACATTAACTTCCATCCCCATCCTGGCCGGGACGGAGACGAGGCCTCTGAAGCAGAAGACAGGTCCCAGGGCCACCTCTCCCTAGATCCGCCACATACGTTCTACGTCACCTGAACCATCACGTCTCCAAGACCCAAGCCCGGGAAGGAGCCTGTTCTCCTTACAACTCGCCCCCCTTTCCCAAAGCGCGGGGCCCGCCGAACCCCCGCCGCAGCGACAAGAGGGTCTACATAGGCTCTGTAGCTTTAGCAGGCGGTTTCGGGGACACTCGAGTCCACGGAGTCGGCTTGGAAGTGATTCCTGCCTGTCCAACGCTTCCTTTCTAGCTCTCCTGTTTTTCTCTTTGGAACAAACAAAAGACGTCCTACCGCCCATGGACCCGGAGTTCGAACCTGCATGGCCCACTGAGCACCGAGGAGGGGAGGGAGCCGGTGATGGAGGGCAGGGAAGGCGGACAGCTTGCCTGCCGAGCCCAGGCACCCACAGGGCGGGCTGGATGGGCGCGATGACCGGGGCGCGGGGCCCAGGGGGCACCCCTCGAGGCTCCCGCAGACCCGACCCCCGGCAGCCCGCGCCCGGCTCGCGGCAGAGGGGCTCGGTGTGGAGGAGGGGCGCGGGCACCGCGACTGAGGCCGTACAGTCGGGCCCCGGACCCCAGGGAGGTCGGGCCCAGGGCAGCTTCCCGGGCGGCGGGGAAGGCCGCGCCAGGCCCTGGAGGGTTGGGCCGGTAGCGGCCTGGGCTCGGACCTACCATCCTGAGGACGCGGCTGCGCTCTGGGCGGCTCCGCGGGGCTGGGCTGGCGAGCTCGGGGTACGGAGCGCACCGGCAGACAGGACCTGCTGCCCCTGACAGGAGCCGAGGCCGCTTCACCCACTGCCAAGATGGCGGCCTTGAGCCACGTCTCCAACCGGAAGCGGTGCGGGTCAAAGGGCGGGGGGCGGGGAGACCGCGGGGGCGGGGTGAGCAAGACGGAGGCTTGGCCCAGGAGTTCTGGATCCTCGGTTGCGCCCTTGTCATTCATAAACCTCTCACGAGAGAGATAGTCTCAATAGCAGTGGTTCTCAACCTTCCTAAGGCCGCGACCCTTGCATACAGTTCCTCATGTGGTGGTGACCCCCAACCATGAAATGTTGCTACTGTTATGCATCGTGATGTAAATATCTGCATTTTCCGGTGGTGGTCGTAGGCGACCCCTGTGAAAGGGTCGTTCCACCCCAAAGGGGTCGCGACCCACAGGTTGAGAAACGCTGCTCTATAGGGTCCCATAGGTTGAGGTGAGGGACAGAAAGAAGCAGTTTGCTCTTAAAATAACCTGCAAGCTTCTTATTTTTGCTTGCAAGTGCTGCGTAACCAGGCTTCTGGTCATGCCTCACTTGTCTAATCTTACCTCACACCATTTCTCTCCTCAATATTATCTCATTTAATATTGGAAGTAACCGGGGTGCTTAAGGGACTAGAATCCAGAATATATAAAGAACTCGCACAACTCAACAACAAAGACAATCCAATTAAAAAAAAAATCCTCACTGGGGTGAAGGACGGGGTGGGCTGGAGGGAATCAATGGGGGGGGGGGGGAAGAGACATATGTAATACTTGAAACAATAAACTTTAATTTTTTAAGTCCTTACCCGAGGCTATTTTTCCATTGATTTTTTAGAGAGAGGGAAAGACAGAGATATCAATGTCTTATCTATTGGTTGCCTCCTGCATGCCCGGCCCTGGGCCCCAGGTGGGAAGGAGCCTTTGGTCCACAGGCAGATGAGCTAAACCAGCCAGAGCCAAATAATCCAATTTTAACATTTCTCCACAGGATC
The DNA here is from genome assembly GCA_004026805.1 of Lasiurus borealis. NCBI lineage: Eukaryota > Metazoa > Chordata > Mammalia > Chiroptera > Vespertilionidae > Lasiurus > Lasiurus borealis. The sequence goes on along the minus strand of PVJN01022580.1, from coordinate 25,553 downwards.
TGCATATGGCCAATAAGCACATAAAAGAAGCTCAACATCCTTAGGGAAATGCAAATCAAAATCGCCAGGAAACAACACTTTACAGCCACTGGGATAGCTCTAAGAATGCTGATGGGAATGTGGAGAAAACAGAACCCATATGCACTGCTGGGGTAAAAGTACAATAGTTACCACATGACCCAGCAATTCCACTCTTGGTATATGTACCCAAGAAAACTAAAAACATGTCCACACAAAAGAGTGTATACTAATACTTACAGAAGTACTAGAGGCCTGATGCACAAAATTTGTGCAAGTATAGGCCCTCCCACCACTGGTCATTCCAGAAGGTCATTCTGCTGTCTGATCTAATTAGCATATTAGTTCTTTATTATTTAGGACTATTCATAATAGCCAAAAAGTAGAAACAATCCAAATGTCCATAATAAGTGAATGAATGGCAAAATGTTATCCATGAACTATTAGTCATAAAAAGTAATAAAAGTACTGATGCATTATACAACATGGATGAACCTGAAAAATATTATGTTTGCCTAAACTGGTTTGGCTCAGTGGATAGAGTGTGCACCTGCAAAATGAAAGGTCCCAGGTTCAATTCCAGTCAAGGGCATGTACCCTGGTTGCCAGCACACCCCCAGTAGGGGGTGTGCAGGAGGCGGTTGATGTCTCTCTCTCACCAATGTTTCTAACTCTCTATCCTTCTCCCTTCCTCTCTGTAAAAATTTGAGAAAATATATATAGTATTTTTAAAAATTATGTTAGCCCTGGCTGGTGTGGCTTAGTTGGTTGGAACGTCATCCCGCACACAATTGATGTTTATTTCTCACATTGATGTTTCCCTCCCCACTCTCTTTTTCTTCCTCTCTCCTTTCCTTTGTCTAAAATTGATTTTTAAATGCTTTAAAAAATAAAAAATATATGTTAAGTGAAAGAAGCAAGTCACAAAAGATCACATCCTGTATGATTCCATTTATATGAAACATCCAGAATAGGCAAATTCATAGAGGGCTATAAAGAGGTGGGAAATGGGAAGAATGAGGAGTGAGTTGTGCAATCATCACCTCTATCCAACTCCAGAACATTTTCATTTTGGAGTGATGAAAATGTTCTGGAGTTGGATAGAGGTGATGATTGCACATCTTTGTGATTTGCAATACACTTTAAAACGGTACATTTTTTATAAGGTTTTTCAAGAATTTTCTAGAAAAGGTCGATAAATAAAATTAAAAAAATTAAAAAGGTACATTTTTATGGCTTGTAAATTACATCCTTTTTTTTAAGTGTGCAGGAATCAGGGCAGTTACTGTATATTTTGTAGGTGAATAAAATGATGACAAGTTTAATACATTTACCCAAAGTTCCAGGCCAGTATCTAACAGAAGCAAGGGTCAAATCCACTCATGCCAAATGTCATGCTTAGAGCATTTAGGATTCAGCATATCATTTTATCCCATATCACTGACTAACTCTACAGCACTCATCCATTGCTGCAGTAATGGGTATACACAAATTTATTGAGTGTTTTTTACAATTACTTATTTTTAGAGAGAGAGAGGTAGGCAAAGAGAGAGAAAAACCACATCAATTTGTTGTTCCACTTAATTATGCATTCACCAGTTGATTTTTTTTTTTTTATCCTCACCCAAAGAGTGAGTTAGGACATTTTTTCCTTTGAGTTTTAGAGAAAGAGTGGAAGAGAGGGAGGAGGGGAAAAGAGCAAGAGAGAAACATTGATGTGAGAGAGACATCAATGACTGGGAATCAAACCCATGATCCTTTGACTGGGAATCAAACTCGAAACCCTTTGGTCCAAAGGCTGAAGCTCTAACCACTGATAAAACTAGCCAGGGCTCCAGTTGATTCCTATATGTGCCTTGACTGAGGATCAAACCCACAACATTGGTGTAGGAGGACTACACTAACCAATGGAGCTACCTGGTCAGGGTATGTGTACTTATTTTGTGTCTGATACTTGACACATATTATCTCTTATCCTTTACCACAATTCATGTAAGGACACTGAGGATCAAATAAGTTAAGCACTTTTCCAGACTCACAGAGCCAGTAAGGGATAGTAGCAAGCTTCAAACCCAGCTTTTCTCATTGTGACACACCTCTCTCTCTTTACCTCCTGTGTATTCCTTAATATTTATTGAGCACTTACAGTATACCAAGCACTACCTTGAATTATTCATCCAGATTATCTCATTTAATCCTCACAAAAATTCATGGAGGTAGAAACTATTAATATTTTTATTTTACAGGTGGGAAAACCAAGGTACAAAGAGGAAAACTAATCTATCACAGATTTCAGGGCAAGAAACTAGCAAAGCTAGAATTGGAATAAAGGCTGCTCAACTTCAGAACCTGTGCCCTTCACCACTGCACTATAGAATTCTCACTCTTACTCATTTCAAATTTACCTCCAGTGGCTTTCCAGTAGCAAAGCTTCCATGTTTGGAAACTTTGCCTGTCTAAAAAGGATATTTGTCAAACTGCTTTGTTCCCTTTGTTATAAAAAGCACATAAAAAAAAAGATGAACAAGTTCTTAATTTTTAAAAAAAGTAAAAATCACTCAGCCAGAGTGGCTCAGTTGTTTGAGCATCACCTTGTGAACCAGGACATTGCTGGTTCAATTCCTGGTCAGGATGCACACCTTGGTTGCAGGTTTGGTCCCCAGTCCAGGTGAGTATGGAAGACAATTTTCTCTCACATCAATGTCTCTCTCCCTTCTTTTTTCTAAAAAAAATAAAATAAAATATATATATATATATATATATTTTTTTAATTGATTTCAGAGAGGAAGGGAAAGGGGAAGAGAGAGAGAAATATCAATAATGAGAGAATCATTGATTTGCTGCCTTCTGCATGCACCCTACTGGGGATCAAGCCCAAAAGCCAGGATTGTGTCCTTGACCAAACTGAACCTGGGACACTTTTCCATTGAACCAAACCAGCTAGGTCTCTCTCCCTTCTCCTATATTTCCTTCTCTTACTCTCTTTAAACATGTCCTCAGGTGAGGATTAAAAATAATAGTAATCTATGTATATAAAATAATGTATATAAAATCTATGTATATAAAAGCCTAAGCAACTGAACAACCCAACGGCCAGTTGACCAATTGCTATGATGCACACTGACCACCAGGGGGCATACCCTAAATTCAGGAGCTGCCCCGTGGTGGTCAGTGTGCTCCCATAGCCCACCTTCCACAGCTGGCCAACCTCCCATGGTCTCACCTTCCCTGGCCAGCTAGCTCCCCCAATCAGCCCCAATTGCTGGCCAAGCCAAAGGACCCCACATCTGCATGAATTCTTCCACCAGCCTCTAGTAATAATCTATACTAATAAAAGAATAATATTGTAATTATATTGGGAGACCTTCCAGAGACTTTCTGGACATCCTTCCGGACAAAGCCAGGGGCTTAGTGGGCCTGCAAACCGCTCCCAAATGGCCCTCAGCCCCTCGCCCAGGCTGGCTATTCCCCCAAGCAGAGACCCCTATCCCAATGGGGGTGTGACCAGCCTAAAAATGGCCCTCAGCCTCTCACCCAGGCTGGCATCACCCCCAGTGGGGACCTCCACTCCAATGGGAATGTGACCAGCCTGCAAACAGCCCTCAGCCTCTCACCCAGGCTGGCCACACCACCCCACAAGGACCCTCAGCCCCTCACTCAGGCTGGACACCCCACCCCACAGGGCCATGTCCCCAAGGGGCCCCCACTCTGATTCGGGACCCCCTTCAGGGCAAGCCAGACAGCCCTTATCTGTGCACCAGGCCTCTATCTATACTGATGAAAAGGTAATATGCTAATTAGACTGGGAGACATTAAAGAAGACCTTCCGGACATCCTTCTGGACAAAGCCATGGTGGTGGGGCTGAGGTAGAGGCAATTAGGGGTGATAAGGCCAGCAGGGAGGGGCCATTGGGAGTGAGCAGACCATCGGGGGTACAGTTGGGGTGAGCAGGCCAGTGGAGGGGGACAGTTGGGGGAAAGCAGGCCAGCAGGTAGGTGAGTGGTTAGGAGCCAGCAGTCCCAGGTTGTGAGAGGGATCGGGCCTAAACTGGCAGTCAGACATCCCCTGAGGGGTCCTAGATTGGAGAGAGTGCAATCTGAGCTGAAAGTCACTCCACACCCCCTGCATGAATTTTGTGTACTGGGCCACTACTACTACTACTACTACTACTACTACTAAGCCCTGGCCAGTGTGGCTCAGTGCATGAATGTGGTCCCATGCATTGAAAGAACAGCAAAAGGAGACATGCAGGAAGCAGCCAATTGCTCGTGCCTTGATGTTTCTCTCCCTTTCCCTTCATCTCTCTTTAAAAATCAATAGATATTTAAAAAACAATAAGTAAATAAATGAATAAAAGTAAAGATCATGCCTGGAATTATTGTTTTATTGTGAAGCTCTGAAAGACCAAGGGATATTGGTTCTTTGGAAATATGACATTAGCTGAATTAAATTGTATAAGCAAAGCACCCCTGCAAGCCTTCTTTGTGAGGAGTACCTTAGAGGCAGTATGTCATAATGATGAAAAGCAGAGACTTGGGAATTAGATTGACCTGTGTTTGACTCCCATTTTAGGCACTTACTAACTGAGTGCCTTTAGGTAATTCCTTTAATTCTTCTAAGCTTTAATTTCCTAATTTGTAAATTGGCAGCAATATCTACCATAAGGTTGTGAAGAAGACAATCTTATATAATAAAAGTTTAATAAGCAAATTGTCCCCTCAGGCGATCATTCGACCAGGAGACTGTTTGACTGCTTACTATACTGTGAGCTGACCACCAGGGGGTGACATGGAACATGGCTGCTGCTGGCAGCTGGTGGCAGTGTAAGTGCTGTGGGCCCCAACAGGCCCTGATGAGAGCAGGACCATAGTGAGATGGTGGAGCAGGTGAGCAGATTATACCAGGACAAGGCAGGTGTGAGGGCCACCTTCTCTTGCCCCATCCATCGCCCCACAGGCAGTGACCAGCAGTGGTGGCAGGGGGCAGGGCTACCGCCCAGTTCTCAAGCACTGAGGGAGAAAGGGCAAACACACTATTAAAATATTTCTTTTAATTATTTTCCTTTCAATGTGCACAAATCTGTGCACTGGGCCACTAGTATATTAATAAATAAGATTATATACTCTAAGTGCTCTTACTTAGAAAGTGCTCAATAATATCCAGTATTAGCAGTAATAGATGATGAAAATATTTTTCTTATGGTCTAAAGTTTTACATATGTCTTCTTTTTCCCCAATTGACTCCCCCCCCCCCTCCCGCCCCATCAAGCCATTCCCATCCTGGGCAAGCCCCCACCGTCCCAGTGCCTGTGTCCACTGGATATGCTAATATGCATGCATACAAGTCTTTTGGTTGCTCTCTAGTCCCCCTCTCCCTCCATCGCCTACCATTTGGATGACAAAAATATTTAAAATATTTTGCAGCTCCATTTTTAAACAGAAATCTCAGAAGTGTCCCTCATTTTTCTTTAAAAAATGTTTTTTTAATTTATTGACTTAGAGCGAGAGCGAGAGCGAGAGAGAGAGAGAAAGACAGAGAGATTGATTTGCTGCTCCACTTGAACAATGTTCAAGCATTCATTGGTTATTTCAGTCCCAGGATATTGTGTATGAGGATGATGCTCTAACCAACTGAGCTATCCAGCCAGTGCTCATTTTCCTTTTTAAAACCAGATTGACACTTTCCTCCGGCAGGTATTCAGGGTCAAATTTCCAGCCTTCCTTTTTTTGTTTCTCTCTCTCTGACTCTCAAAAGTAACTATGGCTGTAGTTTTGAAATACAGTATTTGTTCCTTACATCTTCATTCACTCATTCCTTCACCCACCCAGTGAGTATCTTTAAAGCACCTAATTTATGCAATGCAGTGATGCTATAAAGGTACGTATTAAAATTAGACACAGACCCTGCCCTCAAGAAACTCAGTTTTCTCTAGGAATAAAAATACAGACACCAGCCGAAACCGGTTTGGCTCAGTGGATAGAGCATCGGCCTGCGGACTGAAAGGTCCCAGGTTCGATTCCGGTCAAGAGCATGTACCTTGGTTGCGGGCACATCCCCAGTGGGGGGCATGCAGGAGGCGGCTGATCGATATTTCTCTCATCGATGTTTCTGACTCTCTATCCCTCTCCCTTCCTCTCTGTAAGAAATCAATAAAATATATTTTTAAAAAATACAGACACCAGATTAAATTGGAATATCAGATAAACGACAAGTAATTTGTTGGCATAAGTATATCCCATGCAATATAAATGCTAAAGAAAACGTACCAAGAGTCGTGGGACTATTCCTTAAAGACTTGGCTTAAATTCTTATTGGACCGATTTATGAGGAAATGTATTTTCAGATGGAAAAGCGAACTTTATGAACCTACCTTTACCCGGCTTCCCATCCGTGACCGCAGGGTGTCGCCACAGGCACCTTTTCTGAAACCATAGACCACAGGTGGCGTCCCGTGCGCCTAGAGAGGCTGTTTCCGAGCCGGTTTCCATCTTCAGCACTTGCGCAGGCAGAGCTGGGACGCGCCCGAGTGGAGAAGGTCTCGCGAGAGTGAAAGCAAGTCCCGCGAGTTTTAAGAGTTACTTGTTTTTTTTTTTTTGCCTAGCGACCGACCACTGACCACAAGTGGGTCTCTCCAAGAGGAGCCCCTCAAGTGGCCTGGTCAAGGTTGGAGCGAGACCCCAGCCGCAGGCCGGGGTTCCTTCCAGGCAGAGGAGACGGATTCAGTGGGGCTCCAGGTAACCTGGCAGACGGAGGACTGACTGCCTTTCTCCCTCCCAGGAGGAATTTAGGGGAACGCCCCTTCCCTCCTTCCAATAATGCCCCAGTGTTGCTCATCTCCATTACAACTGCTCCTTGACTCCCTTCTCTCACGCCACTCACTATCATACTACTTCTTTTACCCTCCTCCCCCAAACTTAAGGGGGATTCAATCTGCAAGCCTGAAAAACGGAGATGGGGAATGGACATGGGGTGATGCTCTCAGGATTATTGGATGGGACTGAGAATGGAGTGCCCCTGTCGTCCCGTAATCGAGGGAACCCCACAGATCTCAGCAGTACAGCTTCTTTAGAAACCTCCACAGCCTCAGGAAACGGTGGAAGGCGAGGAGAGAGCCACCACCCACCGAGGAAAACTTATGTCCCTGCAGTGGGTGTTAACCATTTGGGGAGCTGGTCAGAAGTCAGCTGCTGTTCTCCAGGCCCCTCCGTCCTCAGCCAGCCTATCCACAGTTCCTACAAGGGCTGCAGCAGATTGACTTACTTGCTCGACCATGGGCCACGAAGGCTTAAGGAGGGTGTGAATGGAGGCGAAAGTGGGTATCTTGGGTAAGGAAGAGGATCAGTGCACCTCTCCACGGTGTGTGTAGTGTCCGATCATATGAGCTCTGTAACCATGTCTCCTTTTGCTTAGACCAAGATTGTTGAAAACCAGACATACGATGAGCGTCTAGAGATTAACGACTCTGAAGAGGTTGCAAGTATTTATACTCCAACTCCAAGATACAGAGGTAAGAGAGGAATGAAGAGGAAAGGGAGAAAATGGTCCTCAGAACAAAGAGCAGGATGGATTGAGGATTGTCTCCAAGAAGTTTGTTTTGTAATAGCAGATGTCCATTTTCAGAGTTAAGTTTCTTCACTTGCCATTGTTTCTGTGTTATAACTAGTTAAGGAGGAAGAAAACACAGGTCCCGCTGCCCCTCCCGCCGCCCCCCCCCCCCCGCCCGTTTTCCTCCAGCCTGATCAGTATTCCCAATTACCATTTACTTTATGCTACTTCGCTGCTTATGGCCAGGGGGTTCATAGTGTGTGTGTGTATTTTAACTTATTAAAACTGTTTTGCTCATTTTTGAAGATGCTTCAATAACCTGCCCTTAACCTACAATCTCAATAAAAATATCAATGGGATATTTTAAGAGTACCTGACACTGTCATTTATTCAAGAATGCATTTTATATATTGATTTCAGAGAGAAATGAAGAGGGAGAGAGAGATAGAAACATTCATGATGAAAGAGAATCATAGATCAGCTGCCTCCTGCAAGTCCCCAACTGGGGATCAAGCCCACAACCCTAGCATGTGCCCTTGACCAGAATCGAACCTGAGATCTTTCAGTTCGTAGGCTGATGCTCTATCCACTGAGCCAAACTGGCCAGGGCTGGGATCTACTTTCGATAGGGTATCAGGGATGGCCTGATGAGGTGACATTGGAGACTGAAAGATGGGATCCATACAGTGAGCAAAAGTGGGCCAGAAAAAGAGAACAGTAAATGAAATGTGAAAAGGCCCTGATGCCAGAAAGAATTTGAATTTTTAGGATCTGAAAGGGACCAGCATGTGGCGGGAGGGAGTGATACCAGAACAAACAAGCAGGCAGGAGGTGGAGGGGGGCAGCAGCAGAAGCAGAGTCCTAGAGACTGTGCTGCTGCCCTAGAATGGGTGGAAAGGTGAAAGGAGAAGTAGCTGGAAGGACTGTTGCAATGGCTGAGTTGAGGTGATAGTAGCTTGTATGTCATGAGGAAGCTGAGAGTAAAGAGAAGAAAAATCACTAAAACTTGTCTGGCTGGTGTGCTCAGTGGTTGAGCATCAACTCATGAACCAGGAGGTAACGGTTTCATTTCCAGTCAGGGCATATGCCTGATTTGTGGGCTTCATCCCGGTGTGGGGCATGCAGGAGGCAGCCGGTCAATGATTCTCTCTCATTATTGATGTTTCTTTCTCTCCCTCTTCCTGAGCTCTGAAATCAATAAAAATATTTTTAAAATCACTAAGACTTGATTATGGATTGGATTTGGCTTTTGAGTTAGGAACAAAGGGTGACATTTAGGGTTGTTTGTTTTTTGTGGCAAATATACCTATCTAGAGGCCTGATGCACAAAATTTGTGCAAGGACCTTGGCCCTGGCCCCTGCCTGCTGCCGCCGCCGCCAGGGCCTCTGCCACCTCTGCTGTCTCTGCCTTGGCCTCTGCCTACTGTAGCTTTGTCTGGAAGGAAGGATGTCCAGAAGGACGTCTGGTCTAATTAGCATATTACCCTTTTATTATTATAATATAAAATTTATCATTTTAACCCTATTTTAAGTATACAATTCAGTGGCATTAAGTAAATTTATATTGCATAACTATTTCACTATTTCAAGAACTTTTGCACCATCCTAAACAGAAACTGTACACATTAAATAATAACTCCCCATCTTCCTCTATCTCCCAGCTCCTGGTAGCCTCTGTTCTACGTTGTCTTTATGAATTTGCCTACTCTGGATGCCAGGGTCTTATCCCCATCTACTAGGGTTCAGGAATCTGGAGAAAGGGCTGTGACGCAAATTAATAAAGAGACTAGACATGAAATTCAAATTTGGAAGGCATTGTGGGGGAGCCAGAGTAGGTTCAGCTTTAGTAACTAAGCTCTCTGAAATCTGTACCCCGAGCTTTTTATTCACACATTTTTCTTTATTGCAAAGCAGATATACATATAAAAGGTAAGGTTTGATAACGGTAAAAGATTATCAGGTTGGGAGAACTGCCTTCAGCTCTCTGTCAGCAGGCAATAATATATGCAGATCTTCAGTCCTGCTGAAGCCCTGAGGTTCATCAGCCTTTTGATGAACTTCTTGCATTTTATTATGCCCTACTGGAATTTGCTTCTAGCATCTAGGTACACATAAGTAGAATCTTACAATATTTGTTCTTTTGCATCTGGCTTATTTCATTTAGCATAATGTTTTCAAGATTCATTCATACTGTAGCATGTGTTAGAATATCTTTAGTTTTTGTGGCTCGAAAAATATTCCATTGTCTATATAAATACATTATCTGCTTTTAGACATTTACGTTATTTAATCTTTTGGCTATTGTGAATTTGTGAATATGCTGTAATGAATATTAGCATACATATATCTGAGTCAATGCTTTTAATCTTTTGGAAATATATATATACATTTGTATATACCTAGATTCCTAGGTTTTTGACTCAACCATATATATATATATATATTTTTAAATATATTTTATTGATTTTTCACAGAGAGGAAGGGAGAGGGATAGAAAGTCAGAAACATCTATGAGAGAGAGAGACATTGATCAGCCACCTCCTGCACACCCCGCACTGGAGATGTGCCCGCAAGCAAGGTACATGCCCCTGACCGGAATCGAACCCGGGACCTTTCAGTCCGCAGGCCAATGCTCTATCCACTGAGCCAAACCAGTCTTGGCTCAACCATATTTTTAATCATATCAGCTATGGGCATGATAATTTTCATTTTGGGTAATTTAGTAGGCTGGAAAATGGTGATTAATAGGCATTTATTTGATTTGGAAATCATGCCAGTTAATATTTTACATCTGGTTAATTGTTCAGACTATTTAATGAACAAGGCACTTATTCAGATTTTTTAAAATATCTTTTTATTGATTTTTAGAACGAGAGGAATGGAGAGAGAGAGAGATAGAAACATCTGTGATAAGAGAGAATTCTTGATCAGCTGCCTCCTGCACACTCCCAACTGAGGATCAAGCCCGTAATCTGGGCATGTGCCCTGACCAGAAATTGAACCGTGACCTCTTGGTTCATAGATTGACACTCAACCACTGACCCAAGCTGATTCAGATTTATATTTGTGACTAATGTTTGGCAGGATCTGGGTCCATTTCTTTCATCTGAGTTTTTTCATTTGGTCCTTACAACAGTTCTGAGTGAGAGGTATTAAGGACCTCATTTAGAGGTAGGAATGCTGAGACCCAGAAAAGTGGTCATTTTTTCCAAGTGATAGACTTGTCCTTCAAACTCAGTATCTTGAGTATAAATCCAGTACTCTTTCCACTTTATTAATTACTAACCATATTTTGTCAATGTGTATGTAAACTAACGGCAGATTTTATACTATTTATGTAACAGCAAATATCAGTTAGTATAATGTCTGACCCAGTGCCTGAAGCACAGGAATGCTTAGTAAATACATGTTTGAATTGAATTGACAGAGCCATGGCTAGGCTTCAGTCTTCTATCTTGTAGCTAGATGCTCATCTAAACTGTGGTCAGATTATAAAATATTATAAATTAAAAATTGTCTTTAATAATTCTTTTAACAATAACCTAAAAGGAAAACTTTTCTTCTAAGGACTTCCTTGTTCTGCCCATCTTCTAAACAAGACTATGGCTGACAGCAGCGATGAGTATGAAGAGGAAAACAACAAGGTACGGTGTAGCCCAAGCTTCTTGTAGAACTTCCGCTTTGCCTTTTTATTTATTTATTTTTTTTCCATTTTGTCTTTTAGTTGTTGTTTTGATATTGTTGTGCGAGTGCTTTGCCTTTTTAGTAGTTACAGTTCACACTAGTTCAGTAGTAAGCATTTAGTGGTCTGGTATCTTTGAGCTCATGGAGGATAATCAGGAAGAAAAAAACCTTTAAGATTTTTTACTTTCCTTTAGGAATAACGACTATTACAGCTGACTTTTTAAAAAAGATTTTTGGAAATTGAGTTTTAGACAGAAAGGAAAGGAGAGAAAAACACCGATGTGAAAGTGAAACATTGATTGTCTGCCTCCTGTACTACCCCTACTGAGAATTGAGCAAGTAACCCCGGGGATATGCCCTGATGGGGAATCAAAACTGCAACCTTTCCAGGTAGGAACAGTGCTCAACCAACTGAGCCACATCAGCCAGGGCTGCCGCTGACTTTCTGGTGAGGAATTTCATATAACATAGGCCAGTATTTTGCAAACTTTACTGATCAGAAGAATCAACTGGAGACACTTAATTTTTGAAATACAGATTCCCAGTTCCTATCTAGAACTACCAAATCAGAGTCTTAAAGATAAAAGCATGGGATTTATATTTTTAGCAAGCACTCCAAGTAATTTTCTTTCTTTTCCTTTTTTTTGATATATATATATATATTTAATTTTTATTAATTTTTTTATACATATCTCCCCATTGCCCCCCCTCCCTCCCAGGCATACCCCAACCCCCAGTGTCTATGTTCATTGGTTATGCTTATATGCATGCATACAAGTCCTTTGATTGATCTCTTATCTAGCTCACCTAACTAATCTTCCTGCTGTAATTTCACAGTTTTTGATATATTTTTATTGATTTCAGAGAGGAAGGGGAGAGGGAGCAAGAAATAGAAACATTAATGATGAGAGAGAATCATTAATTGGCTGCCTCCTGTGTGCTCCACACTGAGGATCAAGCCCACAACCCGGGAATTGGACCCTGACTTCCTGGTTCATAGATCAATGTTCAACCACTGAGCCACACCAACTGGGCCCAAGTAATTTTCTTTTCTTTTCTTTTTTTAAAATATATTTTATTGATTTTTTTACAGAGAGGAAGGGAGAAGGATAGAGAGTCAGAAACATCGATGAGAGAAACATCGACCAGCCACCTCCTGCACACCCCTTACTGGGGATGTGCCTGCAACCAAAGTACACGACCTTGACTAGAATCAAACCTGGGACCTTTCAGTCTGCAGGCCAACGCTTTATCCACTGAGTCAAACCGGTTTCAGCTATAATTTTCTTTATAAAACAAGTTTGGAATAATTGTTTTAGGCATTTGTTTATTGTCAGTATCTTATGAAAGAGACTTTAATTTTGAAGTCTTAAGACCCAGATCACTTTATTGTTTTTCAATGAACTGTTTCTGAGAGAAAGACAAAAGATGCCTACAGCTCTAAGCCAGCTGAAGTCTTAAGGTTTCACATGTGCTCTTTTAGCACCACCATGTTCAGCCTTAGCCCATGGTCCACTGGTCATAGGTTGGCTGTCTGTGAGGAACCAGAGCCTTTCCCGTTCTGTGAGGGAGAACATTTGTTTTTGTTTTTTGTTTTGTTTTTTTAAATTAAATCTTTATTATTCAGATTACATTTGTTTCTCTTTTTTCCCCTCCATAGCTCCCCTCCACCTGGCTCCCACCCTTCCCTCTACCCTTACCTTCCTCCTGTTGACCTCATCCATAGATGTATGATTTTTGTCCAGTCTCTCCCTGTACACCCCTCACCCCTTTCCCCCTGAGAATTACCAGTCCACTCCCTTTCTGTGCTCCTGATTCTATTACATTCACCAGTTTATTCTGTTGATCAAATTTTTAATTCACTTAATTTTTAGATTCATTTGTTGATACATATGTATTTGTTGTTCATAATTTTTTATCTTTTACCTTTTTGTTCTTCCTCTTCTAAAAGAGTACCCTTCAGCATTTCATATAATACTGGTTTGGAGTTGATGAACTCCTTTAGCTTTTTCTTATCTGTGAAGCTCTTTATCTGCCCTTCAATTCTGAATGATAGCTTTGCTGGATAGACTATTCTTGGTTGTAGGTTCTTGCTATTCATCACGTTGACTATTTCTTGTCATTCCCGTCTGGCCTGCATCGTTTCTGTTGAGAAATCAGCTGACAGTCGTATGGGTGCTCCCTTGTAGGTAATGAACTGTTTTTCTCTTGCTGCTTTTAATATTCTCTCTTTGTCTTTTGCTCTTGGTATTTTAATGATGATGTGTCTTGGTGTAGTCCTCTTTGGATTTCTTTTATATGGGGTTCTGTGTGCTTCCTGGACTTGTAAGTCTATTTCTTTTATCAGATGGGGGAAGTTTTCAGTCATTATTTCTTTAAATAGGTTTTCAGTATCTTGCTCTCTCTCTTCCTCTGGCACCCCCACAATTCTGATGTTGGCATGCTTGAAGCTGTCCCAGAGGCTCCTTATATTATCTTTATATTTTTGGATTCTTTTCTTGCTTTTCTAGTTAAGTGGTTTCCGATTCTTTATATTTCAAATTTTTGACTTGATTCTTTTTTTTTAATATATTTTATTGATTTTTTTTACAGAGAAGAAAAGAGAGGAATAGAGAGGCAGAAACATTGATGAGAGAGAGACATTGATCAGCTGCCTCCTGCACACCCCCCACTGGGGATGTGCCTGCAACCAAGACACATGCCCTTGACCAGAATCAAACCTGGGACCCCTCAGTCCGAAGGCTGATGCTCTTTCCACTGAGCCAAACTGCTTCGGCTTGACTTGATTCTTGCCTTCTTCTAGTCTGCTGTTAGGTCTTTATATAATATTTTTTATTTCAGTCAGTGTATGTTTAATTTCTGGTTGGTCCTTTTCCATCTTTAGTTGGTCTTTTTCCATCTCTAGTTGGATCTTTTCCATCTCTACTTGGTTCTTTTTCATCTCCTCTTGGGTCTCGCTAACTTTATCCAACTTTTCTAGGATATTCTTGAAAAACCTTATAAGCGTGGTTTTGAACTCTATATCCAGTCGTTTGTTTTCCTCCATTTCTTTTATTTGTGATCCCTTCCCTTGTCTCGGCATTTTCACTATGCCTGGAGAACTTCTGTGTTGGATTCAGCCTTATGATACCAGACTTGCAAAACTGCCAAAGCCTCTGTGTTGAGCTTGGGATGGGTGGAATCTCAGGGCTTAAGGGACTGCCTTGCCTTCCAGTTGGCCCCGTCCTCCACGGCCCCTGAGTCTCATGTGACTGGGTAATCACTGGAGCGGTTCCTGTGCGCATGCACACACGCTCTCTCAGTGCCTCTAGACCGCTGCCCCTCCGGCCCCCCTACACTCCAGGACCATATGAGTCTGGGTCCCCAGGGTTTCGCCTGAAACTGGGGTTTAGTGGAGTTAGAAGTGGCGCAGTTGGGAGGGTCTATCTTCCGCCCACTCATGAAAGCCAGTGGCACAATCAGCAGTTGGTCCTCTGCTCGCAGTGCCGTGCGCGCCACCAGACTTCTGATCTTTTGCGACTCCCCTAAATTTCTGTGCACTTCTCCCTTTTCACAGCCCAAACTCCCCCATATGAGTTTCGGCTGGATCTGGGATTTAATGTCGTAGGATAAGGGATTCAATGCCGTTGAGAGTCTCCGCCTCCCTCCTGCCAGAGAAAGCCAGCCAGGTTCTCCAGCACTGCTCTCTCCACGTGCGTGTCTCCATACCTCAGCTTTTTGCAGTTCCTCTGAGTCTCCATGAGCCCCTCTCTTTCCTTCTAGTTGTAGATTTTCAACTCAGCCAGCTTTCCTATAGTTCTGGATGATGTCTGTTATGTCTTTTAGTTGTAGTTTTGAAATTGTTGTGCAAGGCAGCAGTGTAGGTGTTTACCTATGCTGCCATCTTGGATTCTCCTCAATGGAGAACATTTGAAGTAGCACAGAAAGCTACTTGGTGATATAGACTTATTTCGTAAAAGGCCCGAGAGGTGCCATTTTAAGGTAGCACCACTTTGTGAATAGTGTGCAGTTTTTTTTTGTTTTTTTTTTTAAAGAAAGTCAGCCTCTTCTTTTTTTTTTTATATATATATTTTATTGATTTTTTTACAGAGAGGAAGGGAGAGAGATAGAAAGTCAGAACCATCGATGAGAGAGAGACATCGGTCAGCCGCCTCCTCCTGCACGACCCACTCTGGAGATGTACCCGTAAGCAAGGTACATGCCCCCAAATGGAATCGAACCTGGGACCTTTCAGTCCGCAAGCCGACGCTCTATCCACTGAGCCAAACTGGTCTCAGCACTGTGTACTGTTTTTAATAGTGTTCTGTGTTAACATCTAACCCACAGTATCATTTTTCAGGCATTTGTATAATGCTATGTTATAAAAAATTATCAGAGGCTATGTATAATAAATCTGTGTTGTTCTGCGACCAAAAGCAGTTTGTGTGTGTGTGTGTGTGTGTGTGTGGTTTAAATAAATGTCTATTGATTTCAGAGAGGAAGGGAGAAGGAGAGGTAAGAACATCAATGATTAGAGAGAATCACACTGAAGATCGAGCCCATAACCTAGTATGTGCCTCAAGTGGTTATTGAACTGTGACCTCCTAGTTCTTATGTTGATGCTCAATCACTGATACATGCTCGTTGGGCTCAAAAGCAGTTTTTTTTTTTTTTTTTTAAATATATTTTATTGATTTTTTTACAGAGAGGAAGGGAGAGGGATAGAAAGTCAGAAACATCGATGAGAGAGAGACATCGATCAGCCGCCTCCTGCACGCCCCACAGTGTAGACGTGCCCGCAAGCAAGGTACATGCCCCCAACCGGAATCGAACCTGGGACCTTTCAGTCCACAATCCGACGCTCTATCCACTGAGCCAAACCGGTCTCGGCTCAAAAGCAGTTTTTGATGTTCTGTAATGTGTCACAATTTTATGTGCCAGTAGCTGCTTTATCATGAGAGAAATCTATAATAAAAGGGTAATATGCTAATTAGACAGGACGTCCTTCTGGGTGCTCATGTAAACTGTGGATTATAAAATACCATGAAGCCAGAGGGAAGCAGCCCAGGTCCCAGGTGCCTGCTAGAGGCCAGAGGGAAGCAGTCCGGGTCTCGGGTGCTGGAGGGAAAGCCAGTGCCTGAGGGAAGGAAGGCCTACTCTTGTAAAAATTTTTGTGCATCGGGCCTCCATTGTTAAATAATTAAAAACTAGAACCAAAATCTATTACTAACCTTAGTATAAGCCATATAGCATCTGGAAATCAGGCTTTCAAAAATCTACTTTTAAAGGGGGCCAATCGGTCATCCTTCAGGTCCTAAATGAGGCCACTTCACATGCTTCAGGCCACAGAGGCAAAGATATGGACCCCATCCTACTGCCCCTCCAAGTCCCAAGCACCATCAGATCCCTTCTCATGGGCTTGAGAGGGTGGGATGGTACATAGAGAACCTGAAGCTCAGAAAGGCAAGTTGTAATGCCAATAACAGAAGGGTCTCTTATCTTGAGATACAATGTGTAGTCGTTGCATTTTTTGTATTTAAAAAATTATTGATTAATTTTAGAGAGAGAGAAACATTGATTTGTTGCTCCACCTATTAGTTTTCTTATGTGCTTCCTGACTGGGAATTGAACCTGCAGCCTGGGTGTATCAGGATGATACTCTAACCAACTGATCCACCCAGCCACGGCCTAATCCTTGCATGTAACTGGGGAAGGGAAAGGATACTGGATTAGTTAGCTAGTCTTTGAAGGGAGTGGAGACAGGAACCTGGAGTCTTTGGAACTGCTAATCAGAATTCAGTCACAAGGCTGGTCATGAACTTCCTTCTTCTGATAGTTACAAGCAACTTACTCTGGGCAGTCTTGTAAATTAAATACTAGATTTCCTCCCTGGGACCTCTGAATATTAAGATCTCCTAAAGGTTGTCTTCACACTTTACTTTTCCTCATTTCCTTCCAAAATAACAATTTAGGAAATCTCCTAAAGTTCCCAAGTTTTAGGATTGAATCTCCTGGATAGTTTATGCAGAGGTCTCGGGTCTCCTAAGTAACAGGTCAGATAGATACATATTGGATAAAATTTATGCCTGAACCTCAAGCAGAGAACTAGAATATGGTTGTAAAAAGTGGAGACTATGTGTAGTCAGCAGGAGTGGACGGTATCCAGGCCCTTTGGGGAGAGCTGCCCTCTCTCTGATGTGGCGCCAGGAAGGAGAAACGGGTTTGAGTCCTGGGAGAAAACAACATAGGTTCACTTGTTTCCTTGCCTGGGTCTCCCACCTGTTCTACCCTCTCCTAGGAGAAGAAGAAGACCTTGCAGCTGACACCTCAACAAGGCTTTAGTGAAAATGATGATGATGATGATGACTCATCAGAAACCGATTCAGATGAAGATGACGATGATGAAGAGCACGGAGCTCCCCTAGAAGGGTGAGGAAAGTACCTTCTTCAAAACATAGATTAGGAGGGTATCAGTTAAAAGTGAAGCCTCAGCATCTCTTTTGACCACTATTTAAGATTTCTCTGTGTCTCAGAAACCAACAGAATGAGTTTTCATTCTTTTCTGACCCACTGCCTCACTGAGTCTCATGATGTCACTTGCAGTGTCTGAAATATTTGTGGACTTGGGTTATGTGTATTTGCTGAGTTAATCCAAAAGATGGTCCCTTACTTTGGGGAGCATATTCTGGGGTAAAATAAATTTATGTACATACCAAAGCATTTCTATTTAGCAAGGAAAACACATGCACAGAAGTAGAAAACTAAGCTGAGATCCTTTATGGACAGGTTCAGGGGCCCACAGGAGGCAACATGTTCCTGAATGATGCTGAAGTACAAAACCTCTCGCCCTGTTCCAAACCCTGTAGTTAAATTAGTCATGACCCATCCCTATAGGTTTTAATCAGAGTGGATTCTAAGATCCATCCATTTAAAATATAATTACCAGATAAATAATGATGATATAACCAGTCAGTAGAACTTTATCTAGCCATGGAAAACAATGAGCATTTTTGCACTGGTAAAGAACAATCTTCAAGCCCTTGCTGGTTTGACTCAGTGGCTAGAGCATCAGCCTGTGGACTGAAAAGTACCTCAGTTGCAGTTTTGATCCACAACCCTGGTTGGGTGTGTTTGGGAGGCAACCAATTGATATGTCTCCCTCATGTCATGCTTCTCTCTCTCTGTTTCTCCCCCTTCCTTCCATTCTAAAAACCATTGGAAAAATATCCTCGGGTGAGGATTAACAAAACAAAAACAACAACAAAAAAGAACAATCTTCAGATGATAGTATTAAATTTTTAAAAGGTAAAGAAGTGTTCATGCTTTGCTACCATATGTATAAAACAAACATTCCATAGACTATGTGTAGGATACACTAGAAATTAATAATAGTGGTTACTTTTGGAAGGAGAACTTGGTGTCAAGGGGTCAGGTGTGGAAGGGAGACATAACTTTTCATTGTATGCATTTTATACCTTTTATTTTGTATTATATGCATGCATCATTTATTAAAGTAGTTAAATAAAAATAAAATTGTTAAATTACCTTTGCATTATCCACCTTCAGGTTGACATTAATTAAATGAGGCAAATGTTTAATGCCATACTGACTTTTCATGCTTCCCAGCTGCTTCTCTAATTATAATTAGGGAAATGTAAACGTTAAGTCATTAATCTACTTGTTTTTTTATTAAGCAGTTCTCCCGGAACAACTTTATTAATAACTTTCAAAGTTATTTTTATGCTTTGTCAATGTTCATTGCATTTTACCTAATTGTAATTAATATATATTCTATTTTTTATTGTATATATTTCATGTGTCAATACAAATATTTTGTTGTTGTTGTTGTTAATCCTCACCTGAGGATATTTTTCCATTGATTTTTAGAGAGCGTGGAAAAGAGGGGGAGAGACAGAGAGGAACATGGATCTGAGTGAGACATATCAATTGGTTGCCTCCTGCACGTGCCCCAATTAAGGCCGGGATCCAATCTGCAGTCGAGGTACTTGCCTTTGACTGGAATTAAACCTGAAACCCTTTAGTCTGAGGGCTGACGCTCTATCCACTAAGCTAAACCAACTAGAGCCAAGTATTTTTTAGTAACCATGCAATATTCAACTTGAACATACCTAACCATTACTCGATTGTTTGGATATTTTGTTTCTAATTTTGTACATCTGTAAATAATATTGTGGAAAACATCTTTGTAAAAATAACTTATTTTCTTGAGGCAAGTTATTTTCATGCCAGAAATTAAAATCTCATTCTCTTTTCCCTTCATCCCTTTCATTCAAAAAAGGGGAGGCCCAGCTGATGTGGCTCAGTGGTTGAGTGTCAAACTATGAACCAGGAGTTGACAGTTTGATTTCTGGTCAAGGCACATGCCCAGGTTGTAGGCTTGATTCCCAGTAGGGGGCATGCAGGAGGCAGCTGATCAATGATTCTCTCTCATTAGTGATGTTTCTGCTATATTCTAAACTGTTTAAAAATTATGTTTTGGATTTTCTGTAGCTCTGTTCTTCATTGTCAGAGATAACAGCTAATTTTAATACATTTTATTTTTTAAAATGTATTTTTATTGATTTCAGAGAAGAAGGAAGTGGGAGAGAGAGAGAGAAACATCAATGATGAAAGAGAATCACTGCTTCCTATACACACACACTGCCCCCTAACTGGGGATCAAACCTACAACCCAGGCATGTGCCTCTGACTGGAATCGAACCCAATCTGCCAGCCAATACTCTATCCACTGAGCCAAAACAGCTAGGACTGATTTTAATAAATTTTAAATTTGCCTTGCAAACCACCCAGGAAAGGCTGATGTGGGTGGAGCATAATCTAGGTTCCGAGTCCTGTGCCCAATGAGTGTAGCAGCACAGGGACTGGGCAGCATCTACTCCTCTCTGGGTAAAATCCTATATTTCTTTCCCCAGGGCCTATGATCCTGCAGATTATGAGCATTTGCCAGTTTCTGCTGAGGTTAAAGAACTCTTCCAATATATAAGTAGGTGAGTATTAGGTCTTCTTTCCATAACCCCCAGGCCCTATCCCTTCCTTGCCTCTAGTCTGAAACAAGGCCATTCTTCTTAGATTTTTTAAACCTGAATAATAAAGTAAGTTTCTGTTTCCATCTTCCCTTGGCATTATCTCCTAGGTATACACCTCAGGTGATTGACCTGGACCACAAATTGAAACCTTTCATTCCTGATTTTATCCCAGCTGTTGGGGATATTGATGCATTCTTAAAGGTACAGTCAGAACATCCTAAAAATGAGTCCAGAGGTGTTTCTTCTGACACCTCTATTACTCTACCAGTTTCTTGACAAGCGTTGGCTACCTTGATATATATCCTTCATTTCATTAGAGTTCTTAACCTTGCTCTCTACTCCATGTTATATTCATCACTATTAGGTAATAACTTGATTATCTCATTATATGTTAAAAATTATCATATATTTGCCACCTAATTATCCATGACTTCAGCTTCCTATTTAAGGTCCTGTAGATCATGTTTGTTTTCTAGGTAGGATTTTAGTGCAGTATGGTAGACAGGCATGCTTTTTGATACGAGTAACGGTGATGAAGCAGAAGAGTTCTTCCTATTGAGCTTATTAGAAACAGGATGCATGGCCTTTTTATGTCCCTCTCATTTTTTTTTATCTGTTTTCTCACTTTTAACCAGGTCCCACGTCCTGATGGGAAGCCTGACAACCTTGGTCTCTTGGTATTAGATGAACCTTCTACTAAGCAGTCAGACCCTACAGTGCTCTCACTCTGGTTGACAGAGAATTCCAAACAGCACAACATCACAGTAAGATGCTAGTATAGTACAGGCCCAGTGGGACAGGCCTTGTTGGTGTGTATAAGATTGATTTACTGCCTATTAAAAGCGATGGCTGTGGTTTCAGGACAGTCTTATTTTTTACATAACAGTTTTATTTAGATATAATTTACCTACCATAAAATTCACCCTTTAAAATTGGACAGTTCAGTGATTTTTAATATATTCACAGAATTGTAGAAGCATCATCAACTAAGAACATTTTCATCATTTCAGAAAGAAATCATGTACCCATTAGTAGTCACTTCTCATTTCCCCCTGCTCCTAGACTCTGGTAACGACTTCATTTTTTTTTAATATATTGATTTTTTACTGAAAGGAAGGGAGAGGGATAGAGAGTTAGAAACATTAATGAGAGAGAAACATTTTTTTTAATGGCAGAACACAGTTCCATTGTATGGAAACATCACATTTTGTTTATCCACTGATCAGTGATTTCCACTTTTCTTAATTATGCTGCCATGAAGATGAACAAGTGTCTCATGGACACATATTGTTATTTCTCTTGGATATACATATAGGAGTGGGATTACTAGGCCATATGGTATCTGTTTAATATTTTGAGGAACTGCCAAACTGTTTTCCAAAGTGGCTGAATTATTTTACAATGCTGCCAGTGATGAATGAAAGTTACTATATCTCCATATTGTCATCAGCATTTGCTACTCTCTTTTTTACTGTAGATATCCCAGAAGGTGTGACATGATATATCAGTATGGTCAGCCCTATCTTATTAACCTCCTTTCCCAGGGCTCTAGAAAATTTTGTCAGGGTTTCCTATAATCTTCATTAGGCTGTGGTGAGGCTTCCCCATTCATCAGCTACTTTGTATATGAAATAGCAGCAGCATATGATGAGTCACTCTGTGAAAATGAGAGCTACTTCAGTGCCACTAGTCAGGCTTTCCCCTTGATTTTCTAGCAACACATGAAAGTAAAGAGCCTGGAAGATGCAGAAAAGAATCCCAAAGCCATTGACACATGGATTGAGAGCATCTCTGAGTTACATCGTTCTAAGCCTCCTGCAACTGTACACTATACCAGGTAAGAAATGCTACCTTCTTTACCATTGAAACCCATGGCAGCCTTCACCATATGGAAACCCATTGCTTTTGAGAAGAGGGCCCAAAGGTTAGGGACATACTCGATCAACCAGAGGTCCTATGGATCATGGCAGCTACTGGCTGAGATTACAGACATAAAGACTGTGATTTATCTGGTATTACTGAGCCAGCTTCTTCAAATCCCAGGTCCAGGGCAGGTTTGATTTGTCCAGTGTGTGTTCTCCTGAAATCCTAATGTGCCAGATCGAGGACCTCCCTCAGTATATTTATTGACCCAATCTCTTGTAAATATACTGACCCAGAGATTGCTGATGTCATCTGTCCATGTTTCTTGTTCATATTTATCTCTCTACTCTTAGACCCATGCCTGATATTGACACGCTGATGCAGGAATGGTCCCCAGAGTTTGAGGAGCTTTTGGGCAAGGTGAGTGGAAGGTAGCAGGAGCTAAGAAAGTATGGGAACCTAGAATTCCCCTCATGCTCAGACGTCCCAACATAAACACTATCCTGATTTCTTTTTTCTCTTCCTCTTTTGTTTCTTTTCTGTCTCCCCCTCACCCCCCTAATTTCTAATACCATAGATTAGGTTTGTCTATTTTGTATTTTATCTAAATTGAACTCTTTTGTGCCCTATTTCTTTTGCTCATCTATATTGTTCATTCATATGGAGATTCATTAATATTGTTTCCTACATTGTTATCCTTTTTTTTACATTACTACATGATATTACATTGTTTGAATATGTGACAGTTTACTTATCCATTCTATGGTAGCCATTTGTATAGTTTCCAGTTTTGGGTTATTATAAATGAAATATAACTATAATATTATGATAATATTTCTAAGAACATTGTAACATGTACCTATTGGTAAGCATGTATATATATTTCCTGTATTATCACTTTAGACTCGATACTTTTCCACAGAGATATTTATGCTATTTTTAAGTACCCCAAATTTAAAAAATACAAGAATAGAATAATAAGCCTGCAGGCAGAGGCAGATCTCTGGAGGCTGTGAGTGTTTGCCTGACTTCCATCTAAGCCCAGGGATAGGAAAAGCAGAGCTTGGTGCAGACCTTGGTCCTTTCCAAAGGCACTCAGCCCCAGCAGAAGGAGCCTAAAGCTGTGGATTGCTGATAGTCCAAACAGGGGACTCAGGGCCAATCAGAAACAGCATCTGACATTATTCTGCACTAGAGATTGGACATTATAGCAGACCTATCTAATACATAGACACAAACCCAAACAGGCAGCCCAATTGAGGATACAAAAAAAAAACAACCCTCAAATGAAAACAAGAGAATTCTCCAGAAGAAGTGCTAAATGAAATGAAGATAAGAAACTTATCAGAGAGTTCAGAATAATAATGGCAAAGATGCTCAACAGCATGAGAAAAAGTATAGCAACTGTGAAAAAAAACTAGAGCTTCTTAACCTGGCACACTAGGACTTCAGGAGAACACAGACTGGGCAAACCAAACTTACGCGGGGCCTTGGAAATAAAGAATGACCTAGGCTAATAACATATTGGAGCTCAACCATCATGGCTCAGTGATTGAGTGTTGATCTATGAAGTAGGAAGTCATAGTTCTATTCCTGGTCAGGGTACATGCCCAGATTACAAGCTCGATTTCCAGTAGGGTGTGTGCAGGAGGCAGCTGATCAATGACTCTTATCATTGATGTTTCTATCTCTCTTCCTCTCTGAAATAATAAAAACATATATTTTTAAAAAGAACACATTGGAAGGAATATACAACAGATTAGGAGAAGCTGAGGATTGGATCAGTGAATTAGAAGACAGGGTAGAAAAAAATGATTCAGTCAGAGAACCAAAAAGAGAAAACAATTAAAAAACAGGAGGACAGCTTAAGAGAGTTATGGGACAGCATGAAACATAAAAATTTGTAATAATAAAAGCGTAATATACCAATTAGACTGGACAGCTGGACGACTTTCTGGAAGTCTTTCTAGATGAAGCTGCCATGACAGGGGCCAAGGCAGAGGCGGATAGTGGCGATCAGGCAAGAGGCAGAGTGGTTATGGTCGATGAGGCAGGAAGGCAGAGTGGTTAGGGGTGATCAGGCAGGCAGGCAGGCAAGTAGTTAGGGGCTATGAGGCAGCCAGGCAAAGGGGTTAGGGGTTATGAGGCAAGATTACTATATCCAGCAAAGCTACCATACAAAAATAGATGGTAAAATAAGAGTTTCCCAGGCAAAGAGATTAGGGGCAATGAGGCAGGCAAGCTGTTAGGAGCCAGCAGACCCGGATGGCAAGGGGGATGTCTGACTGCTGGTTTAGGCCCTGTGGAATTGGGGTTCCAATTTGCAAGAGGATATAGGCCGGGCTGAGGAACCCTCCCCCATGCATGAATTTCATGCACTGGGCCTCTAGTATTCATATAATGGGTATGCCAGGAGGTGAGGAAAGTGAGCAAGAGTTAAAGAAAGTGTTTGAAAATATAATGGCAGAAACTTCTCTAACCTGGTGAAGCAAAAAGTCACACGAGTTTAGGAGGCACAGAGAATTCCAAGCAAGAAGAATCCAAACAGGTCCATTTTCAGACACATCATAATTAAAATTCTAAAAATTTAAGGCAGCAAGAGAAAAGTAATGTGTTATCTACAAAGGAGGTCCCATAAGGCTGTCAGCTGATTTGTCATCAGACACTACAGGCCAGAAGGGACTGGAATAAAGTACTCAAGATAAAGAAAAGCAAGGATCTAAAACCAAGATTACTATATCCAGCAAGGCTACTATACAAAAATAGATGGTGAAATAAGTTTCCCAGACAAAAAAAAAGGCTAAAGGAGTTTATCACCACTAAACTAGCATTGCAAGAAATGCTGAAGGGACTGCTGTAATGAGAAGAAGAAATAGAGCCCTAGCCAGTTTGTCTCAATGGATAGAGCATCAGCCTATGGACCTAAGGGTCCCAGGTTCAGTTCTGGTCAAGGTCATGTACCTCAATTGCAAGCTCTTCCTGGCCCTGGTCAGCGCATATGCAGAAGAAACCAATCAATGTGTTTCTCCAACATAGATATTTTTCTCTTTCTCTCCCTCTTCCACTAAAAATCAATGGAAAAATATCCTTGGGTGAGGATTAGCAAAATAAATAAAATGGAATCTTAAAAAAAAGAGAGAGGAAGATATAAACAAGTGGAAGGATATACTGTGTTCATAGACTGGACGAATTAGCATAATTAAAATGTCTATACTGAGGGAGGAGCCAAGATGGCGGCATAGGTAAACACCTACACTGCTGCCTCGCACAACAATTTCAAAACTACAACTAAAAGACAGAACAGACATCATCCAGAACCACAGGAAAGCTGGCGGAGTGGAAGTTCTACAGCTAGAAGGAAAGAGAGGGGTTCACAGACACCCAGAGGAACTGCAAAAAGCTGAGGTACGGAGACG
>PVJN01022579.1:0-33207 GCA_004026805.1 Lasiurus borealis | reverse complement strand
AGATGACTTTTTAACCCAGGAAAATCTTCTCAAAAGTCAGGGGTCATCTTATACACCAGGTGTCATCTTATAGGGCGGGTATATCCCAAACTCTATATTTTAACTGGAAAAGTTGGGGTTGTCTTACACGCTGGAAAATATGGTAATTTTTCTTGATTGGCTTTCCAAGTTTAAGCCACTGTTTCCTTAAAGAGTGTGTTATTGCTACCAAAGTTTATAGTTTTATTCCATTTTCTAAGATACCAATAAATACTTTCCCTTGCTTCCCCCTGGGATCAGGCGTAGACAGCCTGTCTGCAGCAACTTATCTTTGCAGTACACAGCCACCCCAAGGTATCAAACATATTCCTGTTGTTCTTTCCTCTTGCTTATATCTCAGATGCCTGTCAGTCTCTGTGCCTCTTCAGATCTTTTTCTTCCTTCAAGATCAGACTCAAAGCTGATTTGTTCCTGTGAACATTATAAAGGTTCCCCCTGAAGTGAGTGGGATCTCAACATCACATTGGGTTCCCCAGCCCAGAGCGTCAGAGTCACATAACATTGAGTAAACTCAGGGTATCAGATACTGAGTTGTGTGGCTCTGTGTCAGATACTGAGTTCTCCCTCATCCTCGTGTATTTGACTGACAGCTTTCCACCTATGGGAGACCCAGGGTGGCCATCCTCCCAATTCCCGGTGGCCCTGACTTGCTGAGCTCATGCCCTGCAGAGGAGTCAGCTGACTATACCAGCTTAGGCTCACAGTGGCACTCTTTTAGTAGGTTCTCAAGGAGGGAGAGGCTGAATTGTTGGCTCTAGAGCAGGGGTCATTTTTCCTTTGCATGCCCAACCAGCAACATCCATTCACATGTGATGTTGAGATGCACTCATTTCAGGGGAACCTTTCTAGCTGAGATATACCCCTGGATTCTCAACCACTGCACATGGATATAGGGCCAGCCCTTTTCACATCTCCACCCTTCCTATCAGTCAAGAGCAGCTTGACCTTTCCCTCATATACCTAGGCCTAGCAGAGGTAGCCACAAACTGTGGATTACTTTGTAGCTCCAAACAGGTAGCCTAGGGCTGATCACAGAAGTGCTTTACATTGATCTGCACTGGAATCCCTCCCAAGAGGCCCCCAAATCAACACATCCAATGGTAGGATTCAGACCACATCAGAGCATGACCCAATTAGATCAAAAGTGGCACACCCAAAGGGAGATTTCTGCAGGCACCAGACCCTGCTGGGGCAAATTGCTCTACATGGGTTTGATCCTCATGGTTAGTCAGACCAAGTAAATCTTATCCACAGATATGCCAAGAGCAATCAAGATTCAACTACAACAGGAAGGTTCACATAACCCACACAAGGGACATTCTTGGAGCACCTAGTTCAGATGATCAGGGAGACTGTGCCATTGAGCCCCTCAAGACATCCATATAAGGCCATGATACCAAGACTGGGAGGCATTGCAGATCTACCTAATACAGAGAAACAATTATAGAGAGGCAGACAAAATGGAGAGACAAAGAAACATGCCCCAAATGAAGGAACAGAAGAAATTAATAGAAAAAGACCTAACTGAAATGAAGGCAAGCAATCTCCCAAATACAGAGGTCAAAACAATGGTTAAAAGGATCTTCAAAGAACCTGCAAAGTTTCTGTTGAGAAATCATCTGATAGTCATATGGGTGCTCTTTGTAGGTAACTAACTGCTTTTCTCCTGCTGCTTTTAAGATTCTCTCTTTGTCTTTAATCCTTGCCACTTTAATTATGATGTGTCTTGGTGTGGGCCACTTTGGGATCTTCTTGTTTGGTATCCTCTGCACTTCCTGGACTTATAAGTCCATTTCTTTCCCCAGGTAGGGGAAGTTTGCTGTCATTATTTCTTCAAATAGGTTTTCAATATCTTGTTCTCTTCTCCTTCTGGCACCCCATTATGTTAATGTTGGTACACTTGAAGTTGTTCCAGAAGTTCCTTATACTCTAAATATTTTTGGATTCTTTTATTTTTACTCTTCTAAATTGGTGTATTTTTGCTTCTTCATATTCCAAATCATTGATTTGATTCTCAAAAACCTCTACTCTGTTGTTGAATCCCTGTGTGTGCTTAATTTCTGACTGGTCCTTTTTCATGTCTTTTAAATTCTCACTGAGATCCTTGAAATTCTCACTAAGTCCCTTGAAGCTCTCATTAATATCCTTGAGCCTTCTTATAACCATTGTTTTGAACTCTGTATCTTATAGTTCATTTGCTTCCATTTCATTTAGTCTTTTTCTGTAGATTTCTTCTGTTCTTTCATTTGTGACATGTTTCTTTGTCTTCCCATTTTGGCTGCTTTCCTGTGTTTGTTTCTATGTATTAGGTATAGCTGCTATGTCTCCTGGAATTGGTAGAGTGCCCTTGTGTAGTAGGTGTCCTGTAGGGCCCAGCGGCTCAGCCTCCCCAGTCACCTGAGCTGGGCACCCTAGTTGTGCTACTGTCTGGGCTGTGTCCACAGTCTTGTAGTTGAGCCTTGATTGCTGTTTGCATCACTGGGAAGAATTGACCTCTAGACCAATTGGCTGTGAGGATCAGCTGCAACTACAGTGGAAGAGTAGCTATGCAGGAGACACCCCTATGGAGCAGGACTTGCTTCAGCGGGGCTTTGGTGCTTACTAAGTCTGCCCCATGAGTATGTTGCTCATGAATGTGTATATTGTAATCTAGTATGGTCTAAAACTGTCCACCAGGTTCTTTGGCTCTAGGGCCTCCCAGGAAGTGCAAAGTCAGCCACTGCCTGGGGCTTCCTGGCAGACGCTACAAAGCAATCTGCAGATGGCTGCTACTTGTGTTGGGCTTGGAAGTGCCCACATGAGGCCAAGCTGTGAAGCTAGGCAGACTGCTTCTCCCCCTCTCTCTTCCTCTCTCTCCCTCTCTCCCCTTCCTCCCTTCCTTCTATTCTCTCTTTAAAAAAAAAAGTCAGGAGGATTCCAAGATGGCAGCCAGCAGGATGACAATGAGAGAGAGCGAGTGAATGAGGGAGTGTGGATGTGTGGTGCGTGTGTTTGTGTGAGTGAGTGTGGGACAGCTAGATCTTGCAGGACCTTTGGGGGCTGGCAGACCTGGCTCACATAGCTGGGCAGCCACTACTACTGCTGTAATCTCAAGTGTGCCATCTTGAAGGAGAGAGCTGCTGTGAGCCCAGCCTCACCTCTACCCAGGATGCTCTCAGACACCACCCAGAATACTACAGCCACTCTGGCCAGGGACCTGCTGCCTCAACTGCCAACCCATGGGTGCTGAGACTCCAGCCTCCCAAGCTGAGGACTACTGTGAATTCCAGAGGGCACTTCCCTGCCTCCAGCCAGATGCCTTGGACCCAGGCACTGCAACCACGCATATGAGCAGCTGAGCCTTACACAACAGCCCCAGGCTCAGCAACCATGTGTGTAAACAGCCAAGCCTTACATAGCAGCCCCAGGCACCACGACTACTCCAGTAGCTGCATGAGCAGCAGCCACCCACAACCACTGGAGAAGCAGCCACCACCTGCGACCACATAAGGAACAGCCTCCCTGTGACCACCTACTGAGGATCAGCTACCCCACAATCAGCTGCCACCCATGACCCTCCAAGGAGTAGCCACCACCCAGGACTGCACAAGGAGCAGCTGCCCTGCAACCACGCAAAGTGCGGCCATTGCCTGTGACTATACAACCTACCACCAAACCCACCACTCAGCTACAGGCCCCGCGTGACTTGACAACTAGATCCTTTGGTGAGAGCAAAAATGGGGAGACAGAAGAACATCCCCCAAAGGAAAGAAAAGGAGGAATTGCCAGAAAAGGAACTAGATGAAATGGAGACATGCAACATGCCAAAAAGAATTGAGAATAAGGGTCATACAGTTCATAAAACAGATGGATGAGAAAATCAACAGCCTACGTAAGAATAAAGAGGAAATAAAAAGTGATACAAGCGGCACAATTTACAATAGCTAAGATTTGGAAAGAGCCTAAGTGCCCATCAGCAGATGAGTGGATTAGAAAACTGTGGTATATCTACACAATGGAATACTACACCGCTATAAAAAAGAAGGAATTCTTACCATTTGCAATAGCATGGATGGAACTGGATAGCATTATGCTAAGCAAAATAAGCCAGTTAGAGAAAGATAAATATCACATGATATCACTCATTTGTGGTATATAATGAACAACATAAACTGATGAACAAAA
The DNA here is from genome assembly GCA_004026805.1 of Lasiurus borealis. NCBI lineage: Eukaryota > Metazoa > Chordata > Mammalia > Chiroptera > Vespertilionidae > Lasiurus > Lasiurus borealis. The sequence goes on along the minus strand of PVJN01022579.1, from coordinate 29,004 downwards.
ATAGAACCAGAGTCATAGAAGCATTGAAAAGACTGTCCAACCTATGCTGGAAGGCAGGGCGTGAGGGGGTAAGAGATCAACCAAAGGACTTGTATGCAGGCATATAAGCATAACCAATGGACACAGATGGGGAGTAGGAGTGAGGGCATGTGCTAGGGGGTGGGAGCAGCCAGGGAGTGATTAATGTGGGGAAAAGGAGACTCATGTAATACTTTAAACAATAAAGAATTTAAATTTTTAAAAATCAATGGAAAAAATATCCTGAGGTCATTATTAACAACAACAACAACAACAAAAGAACAAATAAAAAAATAAAGTATTAAAGAGAAAAGAATATGTGTAACAGCATGGCTGATGATATGAAAAATTGGAAACAATCCCATCTATCTATGTAGAATGGATAAACTTGATATAGTCATATAATGCAATCTTTTACCCCAGTAAAAATGAACAAACTATAGTCATATATAATAAGTGGATGAGTCTTGTTAGTGTAATAGTTAGCATATTAAGAAGACTACATACAATTTAATACAATTTTTAAATCCCCAAAACAATAAAAATTAAATAATATGTTGTTTACAAATATAAACGTATGTTTTTAAAAATAAGTGGAATAAAAAATAATGTAAAGAAGTTGAACCAGGGAAACCAAGATGGTGGCATAACCTAAACTGCTACCTCGCACAACAATTTCAAAATTACAGCTAAAAGACAAAACAGACATCATCCAGAACCACAGGAAAGCTGGCTGAGTGGATATTCTACAACTAGAAAAAAAGAGAGGGGCTCACGGAGACTCAGAGGAGCTGCAAAAAGCTGAGATATGGAGACATGCATGTGGAGAGGACGGGCAGCAAAGTGCCTGGCTGGCTTTCTATAGTGGGAGGGAGACGCAAATTCCTGACTGCACTGAACCCCAGTTCCAGGCAAGACTCATAGGGGGGAGTCTGGACTGTAGGAAAAAGGGAGGAGTGCACAGAAAATCAGGGCATCCGTGAAAGGCAGAGGTCTGGAGGTGCACTCACCAGTGCAGGCAGAGAAGACTGACTGCTGATTGTGCTGCTGGCTTTCTCTAGCAGGAGGAAGACCAAACATCCCAACTGTGCTGAACTCCACTTCTGACTGCACTGAACCCCAGTTTTGGGCGAGACCCTGGGGATCCAGACTCATACGGGTTCCTGGAGTGAGAACCTCAGGGGAGCCGGAAAGGCAGAGGTTTGGATGTGCGAGTGCAAGTGCACACAGAGAAGCCTGCAGCAATTACCAAGGGACACTGAGACCCAGGGGCTGCTAGGGCAGGGTTGACGGGAAGCCAAGGCTGTCTGCTCAGCCTTGAGTCTCTGCCCCATCCAAGCCCAGCACAGAGGCTTTTGCAATTTTGCAAGTCTTGTCTCATAAGGGTATCTCCAGCACAGCAGTTCTTCTGGCATAGACACAGCTGATCCTCAAAACCAATTGGCTTGGAGGTCAATTCCCCCCAATGATATCAACAACAATCAAGACTTAAGTACAACAAGGTTGTGCACACAGTGCACAAAGGGGTGCACCAAGAGAGCCCACCTCACGTAACTTGGGAGGCGGAGCTACGGGGCCATATAGGACACCTAGCACACAGAGCTACTCTACCAACGCAGGGAAGCAGTAAAAATGTGGAGACAACAGCACAGATCACAAACGAGAGAAATAGAGGGAGAAAAACAACTGGATATAGAGTTCAAAACCATGGTATAAGGTTTTTCAAGAATTTCCTAGAAAAGATAGATAAATTTAGCGAGACCCAAGAGGAGATGAAAAAGGACCAACTGGAAATTAAACATACACTGACTGAAATAAAAAATATTATCAGAGACCTAACAGCAGACTAGAGGAATGCAAGAATAAGTTAAAGATTTGAAATACAAGGAAGCAGAAAACATTCAACTGGAAAAGCAAGAAGAAAAAAGAATCCAAAAATGTGAAGATAGTGTAAGGAGCCTCTGGGACAGCTTCAAGCGTACCAACATCAGAATTATGGGGGTGCCAGAAGAAGAGAGAGAGCAAGATACTGAAAACCTACTTGAAGAAATAATGACTGAAAACTTCCCCCACCTGGTGAAAGAAATAGACTTACAAGTCCAGGAAGCACATGGAACCCCATTTAAAAGGAATCCAAAGAGGACCACACCAAGACACATCATAATTAAAATACCAAGAGCAAAAGACAAAGAGAGAATATTAAAGCAGCAAGAGAAATACAGTTAATTACTTACAAGGGAGCACCCATACAATTGTCAGCTGATTTCTCAACAGAAAATATGCAGGCCAGATGGGAGTGGCAAGAAATATTCAAAGTGATGAATAGCAAGAACCTTGAACCAAGATTACTCTACCCAGCAAAGCTATCATTCAGAATTGAAATTCAGATAAAGAACTTCACAGATAAGAAAAAACTAAAAGGAGTTCATCAACTCTAAACAGGTATTATATGAAATGCTGAAAGGTACTCTTTAAGAAGAGGAAGAAGAAGAAAATGGTAAAGATAAAAATTATGAACAACAAATACAAGTGAATCTAAAAAGGGAATAAAAAATCTGATGAACAGAATAAACTGGTGAATATAATAGAATCATGGGCCTAGAAAGGGAATGGACTGACAATTCTCAGGGGGAAATGGGTGAGGGTGATACGGGAGAGAATGGACAAGAATCGTACACCTATGGAAGAGGACAAGGGTTGGGGAAGTAAGAGCAGAGGAGGAGTGGGAGCTGGGTGGAGGGGATCTATGTGGGGAAAAAAGAGGAACAATTTTAATAATCTGAACAATAAAGATTTATTAAATTGAAAAAAAAATTGAAAGAGATTGAACCAGTAGGTAAATAAAAATGACATTCTAAAAAATATTCATCCCTGGCCAGTGTAGCTTAGCTGGTAGAGTATCATCCCTTGCACCAAAAGGTTGCCAGTTTGACTGCCAGTTGGGGCAGATACCCAGATTCAATTCCAGGTCTAGGTGCATATAGGAGGCAACCAATTGATGTGTCTTCTTCACACGATGTTTCTCTCTCTCTCTCTCTCTCTCTCTTTCTCTTTCTCTCTCCGCCCTCTCCCTTCCTTTTTTTTCTAGCAAAATCAATAAAAACATATAAAAACAAAATAAAAATATTCAGATAATACAAAAGAAGGCAGAAATGGAGGAATAGAAGAGTAAACATATAGGGGATAAATAGACAGTAAATAATATGGTAGACTCAAATCTATTTAATTACACTAAATCTTAATGGACCAAACACTATAATTAAAAGGCAAAGATTGTCAGAATGGATAAAATAAAGCAAGAGCTAACTATATTCTGTCTATAAAAGACATTCTTTAAAATATAAAGAGATTAAAAATATACCTAGTAAACAGTCTCTAAAAGTCTGGAATGGTTGTATTAATATCAGATAAAATAAATTTCAAGACAAATAGACTTACTGGAAAATAAAGCAATCTTGAAAAAGAAGAATCAAGTAGAGGATTTATATTTCCTTAAAAACATACTAGAAACTACAGTAATCAAGATGGCAAGGTATTGGCATAAAGATTGACAAATAGGTCAGTGGAACAGAATAATAAGCTAGAAATAGACCTCACTTATATTGTCATTTGATTTTTTACAAAAGAGACAAGTAATCCAAAGGGGAAGGGGATGTTTCAACAAATGATGCTTAAAAACTGATAACCATATGTGAAAAAAACAAAGAACCTCAATTCCTACCTCACACCATATACAAATAGGCAAGGGTGACTAGAGACAAATATAAAATGTCAGAGAGAAAATTTTAGCACCACAGTATCATTAATTCTCTTAACTCTTTTCACTTTTCCTTCATATTAATATTCTTTCTCCAAGAAAAGATCTGTGAAATATCTTAACACATAATTTCTAACCTAAGCTAAGGAGAGATAAATGATAAGCTTTTCAATGTGCTAGAAGGCAGTATCTTATCAGTTTTACTTCTAGCTTCACCATATGAGTTTCCTAGGGCAACTTATTTCTTTCCTCTTTGCGAAATTCAGTTTCTTTATCTGTAAGGTATTTACACTTAATTAAATTTGAATTGCCATAGGGTGAAAGCAGCCAGAGCACAGCAAGAGCACAGTTGCTGTGACTCCATATCTACTTCTGAATCCTGCTAACAACTACATCAAGTGTCAGGGCATGTTCCTCTTGAACCTTGCTTGCCACACTAACTGTTGGTCTGAGCCCCTCTGCCAGGCGTTGGACCTTCTTGGAACACTGGGTGGTAGATGGAGTTCTTCACTGCAAAGTCCCATTCAGGTAGCCACATACCAGCTGATGAACAAATACATCTTTCCTTCAAAGAGATAGTAGCCTTTATACCCACAGCTATTAACTCAGCAGCTGCACACTATCTCTGGAAATTCTGCCTTACATAGCAATGGCACCTAAGCTCTCCCTTAGAGTTATAGCCTCAGTAGCCTTTCCAGCTTCTCTCACCTCTCTCAGCCTTTCCCCCCTTCATATCACAGCAGCACCAGCCTTATATCATAGCTGCATCCTCTGTGCCTGCCTTTTCCTCCCAGCACACTGGCTGGTCAGTAACCTACTTTAATACTACTGAGACAAAAGAGGCGTCTTGCCAATAGTTATATCGATCATTTTGGCTACAGAAAGGTACATGTGAGCATTGTACCATGAGATTGCTGTCCTTGCACCTGTATATGGCATCTTAGCCTTGAACATTCTAACTAAGATTCCCATGTTAGAGTAGTCTTGGCCATACTAACAAGACCTTCACTCTCTAATTGGCCTTAAATATCTGACAACTCTGTCATGGTTCTCACACATAGGTAATAACACACTCAATTATTTTATGTGCCACTAAGAAAAAATAAATACTGCAGGCAAACTATGATTCAGTAATTTTTTATCATGTTGATTTATCCTAAGTTAAATATGTTAGAATCAGTGAAAATATGGACCATCAACCTTTTGAGTTTACAAGAAGTAAGTAGGACAAAATGTTGAGGAAGATGCCTAACAGTTATCAGTACTTAGTAAGTAGTAGCCATTATGTTGATGGTAATGGTGATTTGAAAATGAGCACTTTGTGAAGTGGTGCTCATTGTTTAGGGTGTTCTTTGGGGATCAGAATCATTAATAGGTCATTGTGAATTTGAAGAAACATAAAAACATATATAACAATAATATAACATCTTGAATTGGTTTTTAGAGGTAATTCTTCAATGATTAGTACTTTGTTATTAATGAAATTTGTAAACTATTTTTGAAGTTGTCTTCAGGAATAACTTCTATTAATATATATCAACCTCCTGGGTTAAAGTTATTTTTTATAGAGAATTTAGTTCAAGTACACAGCATGAAAAAGGTGTTCCTACATGTAAAACTTAGTAAAATTTTATTGTTCATATTGTGATGAGACCTCAGGTTGTAAATTGTTTTTCTCATTTTCCTGTCCATACAGGAGGCAGACAGTGGAGAGGAAGAATGCCGGTCACAGCCAAGGAGGTATGTTTATTCACTGTATCCTATAGCTTTTCTTTTTGTTGTTGTTTTTCTATTACAGTTTACATTTAATATTACCCTGTATTCATTTTAGATGTATAGCACAGTAGTTAGACAATCATGTTCTTTGCAGAGTGGTCGGTCCCCCATATTTCAAGTAACTCCCTGGCCCCATATATAGTTATTATTATACTGACTATATTCCCTATCCTGTAATTTTCATCTCTGTGACTGTTCTGTACCATAATTACCAATTTGTACTCCTTCATCTCTTCACCTTTTCACCCAGACCCTCAACCCATTTCCCCTCTGTCAACTGTCAGTCGGTTCTCTGTATCTGTTAGTCTATTTCTATTTCATTTATTTTGTCCTTTAGATTTCACATATAAGTGAAATAATATGGCATTTGTCTTTGCCTGATTTATTTCACATCTGTGGCCATATCCTGTAGCATTTCTGGAATTAATGTTCTTTCTCTAATTTTTCTTCAGTCTTTTCATATTAGCTTATCCTGCTTTTCCAAAATGCTTAATTGGTCTCTCAAAATAGGATTGCTTTAAGAATTCAGTTACTGACTCAGATTTCAAATGGTAGATTGCGTTATGTTGTACATTTGAAACTAATATAATTTTGTATGTTAATTATGCCTCAGTAAAAAAATAAAATGTTAGATTGCTTTTTTAAAAATTTAGAAAGGCCATTGTTGGTCTAGTTTTGGTCCAAGTCTTCAGAACTATCTTGAGGAATAAAAAAGCTAACTTTCCTTACTTTTTAAGAAAATATCAACTGAAGAACATTTCAGCTTTCAGCTTTATACTTAGGTTTGTCATTCATTTTGATATTTTTCATTTCCTACAGACTGGTTAATATTTCACTTTCTAAATACAAAGGTCTACTGAGTAACATTCCCAGTACTTTGAAATACAATGACACTTGCTCACTTGGAATAGTGGGCATATTGTTATAAGTGTACCAGTAAAAGAAAAAATTATGCTGCATTAAAAGAAAAAAATTATGAGACATCCAACATTTATATTACCTTCTTGAAGTAGTTTTTAAAATCAACTCCCTCCCACAAGAAAGAGTCTGCAAATTCTACATGGTCATTTAAATGTTACCAATATTGTGTCCTCTGAACTCAATCACATGAACCATTCTGGATGATACAGGGAAAGGGTACAATAAGCATGCTCATTGTGGAAAAGCTGGCTAAAAGAAATGCTTCCTTAAAGATAAACTACCAGGTGTTTGTTGATATATACTTCACTCATAAACTACAGCCTAACATAAAAAGTTCTTTTTCCTTAGTAACTAAGGTTTTTGGCAATATTTTTTCTATCTTGGTTATCACAAAAATTTTGACTTAAAGCTTAATGGTGCTTAGGGAATATCTGATAGTGAAGTGTCTTATTTTTTACACAGGGTTAAAAGATAGGAACCAGAAGAATGTTTACCAGAGGCATCATAATCTTATTTCCATTAGAATGAAAAATATTTCCAAAGTGTTCTTAAACTTTCTAGTAGACCAAATTTAAAGATCTCTAGTTTAATGTTAAGCTTTATGTATTGGCTCGGCATCTATGGAGATAATTGTTGTTCTAAAAAATTACATTATGAGGAAGCAGTGAAGTCTATTCTATTCACAGCACTGAATTGTCAAGCCATTAAGAACCACAAATACCCCTGTTTAAAAAATTGTTGCTAATAAATCATTAATATGACTAGCAGAGGGTATTTAAAGACTTCTAGTCACAAGAAAAGTTTATGTATAAAAATAAAAAATAAAGAAAAATTTGGTAGCACTCATTTTAAAAAATCTAAATTTACTTTCTTGTTGTAATTTCTTACACGTGTGCTTCCCAGGCTGTGTCTAACTCTGATTGCTTTAGTCTGATTTAAAGCAAAGAAAATTCTCATGAAGGTCAAATGAATGCCCCTTATAGCTAGATAGTATATAAAAGGATGATTTTTGTACACTTGGCTTCTACTCTGCCATTCTCCATCATTTACCACAGAATAAATAAGCATTGAATTAGCATCTCTAGACTGAGCATGCTTAAACTCATCTTGTCAATTTGTGGGTTCAATTGTGATTTGTAATAGGGAATTGAAGAGTAAATAGCATATCATTAAACTAATGCCAGTTGCAGGTAATAAAGAAAGATGTTGCATTAATGATCTCTTATTTTTTTTATTAAATCTTTATTATTCAGATTATTACATTTGTTTCTCTTTTTCCCCCTCCATAGCTCCCCTCCACCAGCTCCCACCCTTCCCTCTACCCTTACCTCCCTCCCATTGACCTCATTCATAGGTATATGATTTTTGTCCAGCTACCTTTTGGCTATTATGGATAATATTGCTATGAACATGGTTGTACAGATTTCTTGTAACCTTGATTTTAATTAGGTATATATCCAGAATTATGGATAATATGGTAATTCTTTTTTTTTTTAGTTATTTGAGTACCCACCATTCTGAACCATTTTACACTACCTCCAATAGTGCACAAGGGTTTCAGTTTCTTCATATCCTCAACAGTACTTATTATTATCTTTTTTTTTGGATAGTGGACATACTGATCAATGCATGGTGGTATCTCATTGTACTTTAATATTTTTAGAAAGTGGAAAAGAAGAAAAGTCCATTGTAAATAGGAATATACATATATATGTATGTACATACACTGGTACCTTGAGATACGAGTTTAATTCATTCCGTAACCTTGAGGCGTGAGAAACTATGAGACGCTCGATTCACGGTAAACTGGTGGGTCGTGTGCAGCCGTCCAATCCACGCAATTACTCGTATCTCAAATGTTGGTCATATTTCAAAGCAAAAATCGCTCGCTCGATGGCTCGTATCTCAAAAATCTTGTATGTTAGGGCACTCGTATCTCGAGGTGCCACTGTATATATATATATATATGTTTGATTTACAAAAGTAGAGTTTTCCATGTATTAAAAACTGTTCCTAATGATCACACCGAACTGAACATCTTTTTTTTTAATTTAATACATCTTTATTGTTCAGATTATTACAGTTGTTCTTCTTTTTTCCCCCATAGCTCCCCTTCACCCAGTTCCCTCCCCACCTTCTGCCCTTATTCCCCACACTGTCCTCATCCATAGATGTACGATTTTTGTCCAGTCTCTTCCCACAACCCCAACACCCTTTTCCTCATGAAAATTGTCTATCCATTCCCTTTCTATGCCCCTGACTCTATTATATTCACCAGTTTATTCTGTTCATCAGATTTTTTTATCCACTTGACTTTTAGATTCATTTGTTGATAGATATATATTTGTTGTTCATAATTTTTATCTTTACCTTCTTCTTCCTCTTCTTAAAAAATACTTTTCAGCATTTCATATAATACTGGTTTGGTGGTGATGAACTCCTTTAGCTTTTTATTTTCTGTGAAACTCTTTATCTGCCCTTCAATTCAGAATGATAGCTTTGCTGGGTACAGTAATCTTGGTTCAAGGTTCTTACTATTCATCACTTTGAATATTTCTTGCCACTCCGATCTGGCCTGCATAGTTTCTGTTGAGAAATCAGCTGACAATCCTATGGGTGCTCCCTTGTAGATAACTGTTTTTCTCTTGCTGCTTTAATATTCTCTTTGTCTTTTGCTCTTGGTATTTTAATTATGATGTGTCTTGGTGTGGTCCTCTTTGGATTTCTTTTGTTTGGGGTTCTGTGCACTTCCAAGATTTGTAAGTCTATTTCTTTCACCAGGTGGGGGAAGTTTTCAGTCATTATTTCTTCAAGTAGGTTTTCAGTATCTTGCTCTCTCTCTTCTTCTGGCACCCCCATAATTCTGATGTTGGTACACTTGAAGTTGTCCCAGAGGCTCCTTACACTATCTTCACATTTTTTTATTCTTTTCTCTTCTTGCTTTCCCAGTTGAGCATTTTCTGCTTCTTCGTATTTCAAAATATTTTTTACATATATTTTATTCATTTTTTACAGAGAGGAAGGGAAAAGGATAGTTAGAAACATCGATGAGAAAGAGAGAGACATCGATCAGCTGCCTTCTGCATGTCCCCTACTGGGGATGTGCCCACAACCAAGGTACATGCCCTTGACCGAAATCGAACCTGGGACCTTTCAGTCGGCAGGCCAATGCTCTGTCCACTGAGCCAAACCAGTTTCCGCTGTATTTCAAAATCTTTGACTTTGATTCTTGTGATCCTCTAGTCTGCTGTTAGGTATCTGTATTTTTTATTTCAGTCAGTGTATGCTTAATTTCTAGTTGGTCCTTTTTCATATCCTCAAGGGTCCTCACTAAATTTATTGGCCTTTTCTAGAAAATTCTTGAAAAACCTTATAACTGTGGGTTTAAACTCTATATCCGGTCGTTTGTTTTCCTCCATTTCTTTCATTTGTGATCGATCTGTTTCTTTGTCTCCACATTTTGGCTTCTTCTCCTAATTGATAGAGTGGTTTTTTGTGCCAGATGTCCTATAGAGCCCAGTGGCCCAGCCTCCCCAGTTGCCTGAGGTGGACACTCTTGGTGCACCCCTTTGTGGGCTGTATGCACAGTCTTATTGTAGTTAAGCCTTGATTGTTGTTGGTATCACTGGGAGGAATTGACCTGCAGGCCAGTTGGCTGTGAGGATCAGCTGTGTCTACACTGGGAGAACTTCTGTGCTGGAGATACCCTTATGAGACAAGACTTGCAAAAGCCTCTGTGCTCAGCTTGGATGGGACAGAGTCTCAGGGTAGAACAGATAGCCCTGCCCTAAGAGACCTCTGTGTCTCAGTGGTAATTGCTGCAAGCACTTCTGAGAGAAAGCCACCCTTGAGTTCTGCCCACTGCCAGACAGTCCAGTTTCACCCCATATGAGTTGGGTCCCCAGAGTCTCACCCAGAACTAGAGTTCAGCACAGTCAGGAGTTTTTTTCTCCCTCCTGCTTGAGAAAGCCAGCTGCACACTCAGTTACCAGTCCTCTCTGTGCACATCTCAGTACCTCTGCCTCCTGCAGTTCCTCTGAGTCTCAGTGTGCTTTTCTCTTTCCTTCTACTTGTAGAATTTTCACTAGCCAGCCTTCATGTGGTTCTGAATGATGTCCGTTTTGTCTTTTAGTTGTAGTTTTGAAATTGTTGTACGAGGCAGCAGTTTAGGAGTTTACCTATGCCGCCATCTTGTTTTTTCCCGAACTGAACATCTCTTGCTATTGGCCCTTCTGAAATCTAAATCTCCATCTCCATCCAAAAACTTTCAAGCTGTTTACAAATATTTGGGTGTGGCCACAAGGGGGTGTAATGAGCTGTCCTCGTGTCTAGACTTCTGCCACTGTATGGAATAACCCCTTTAAGTTGATAAATGCACACTTATAAAAGCTCTTTCTTAGCCACTTGACAGGAATAAGAATTTTCACTTTCTGAAGTACTCTTTGTTTCTGAAGGATGTGTTTACAGATTCTCTTATACTTGTCTGGCATGTTTGGCTTCTAATATCTTAAAATGCATTCTTACATCTGACTTGAAAAGTAAATTTAATTGTTACAGCCCTGATGAAATTAGGTATATCTTTAAAGCTAGTTAAGTAATTTTATGTTTTTATTCCAGATGTTGTTATTCATGGTATAAACAAACAAAAACTAAAGTACATTTCCCTTCAATTCTTGACTTTGCCAAAGGAAGTTTTGGAAAAGTTGTTTTCATATATTATAAAAGCCTAAAGATTAATAGAGTAACAAATATCTGTTACTGCTGGCAGAGGATTCTGAGAAGATGGTGGGATTGGAAGCATCAAGAATCTGTTTTCCTATTTAGAGAATAATTGTACTGGCAGAATCTGTATGATGAACTATTTTGGAACTCTTGAGTCTGTTAAGGGCTTTCAATTTCCAAGGGAAGGTGTAGAAGATAAAATGTAGTCAATTTCAGCCCTTAGCAGATACCCATCCTTCATCCTCAGCTTAGCACCTTGAACATAGCTTGTGGAAGACAGAGAGAGTAAAAAGGTCCCTGTCATCTATATATCAGGGGTCTGTACTCTGATAGCTAATTGCTGCTGCTTCTGATCACAGAGGTGCCAACAAAGAGGCAGGCAGCCTTTGTTGCAACTCCCCAGTTTTGCAAAATCCTCTTCCCCTAGCTAAAGTGACATCAGGACTTAAAGTGCCATCACTTTTTTCCTTCATTTTTTGCTTTTTTCTCCTTTTAGGAGCCAGACATTAAAGATTAGGACATTCAAAATCAAACTGCATCTGAGGGGATAATTAGAAAGTTACCATGCAAGTCCAGGGAAAGTTTTAGAAACTACTTGAGAAGACACATAAGTTTATACCTTAGTCTGATCCACGGTACAGAGACAGCCTACAGCAATTAATAATAAACACAAAAACCAATAACAATAACAAAAAAGTAATAAACCCTGGAAAAGATGGAGAATCTGATTTCCATTTATCACATTATTAGATTCAAATGTCCAAAGTTCAACAAAAATATCACAAGTCATCCAAAAACCAATCATGAAAGTATGACACATTCAAAGGAAAAAAATAAATAAATCAACAGTTTTCTCTGAAAAAATACCTAATGAGAGATATACTATATAAAGACTTTAAAAACAATTATTTAAGGATGTTCAAAAAGGAAGACGTGGAGAAAGTAAAAAAAAAAAATGATGTGTGAACATAATGGAAATATTACTAAAGAGAAAACCTAAAAAGAAACCAAGAAGTACAATAACTGAAATTAAAATTTGCCTAGATGGATTAAAGGCAGATTTGAGTAGATAGGAGAATGGATCATCAAACTCAAAGATAGGACATTGGAAATGATCAAATCTAAAGAACAGAAAGAAAAAAAGACTGGAGAAAAGCAAACAGAGCCTGAAGGACCTGTGGAACACCATTAAGAGGATCAACATACACATCATAGGGGTCCCAGAAAAAGGAGAGAGAAAGGGAGAAAGAGACTGAAGAAATAATTACTAAAAACTTTACAAATTTGCTGAAAGACATGAATATAAATATCAAGAAGTTTAGTGATTTTAAGTAAGATGAACTCAAGGAGTCCCACACTGCAACACATTATAATCAGACTTTAAAAAAACAAAGAAAGAATTTTTTTAATTTGTCTTTATTAATGAAATTGAGAATCTTAAAAGCAGCAAGAAAAAAGCATTGTCATACACAGGGATCCTCAATACGACTATGACTAGATTTCGCATCAGAAATTTTGGAGGCTAGAAGACAGTGGGACAATATTTTCAAAGTGCTAAAAGAACCTGCCAACCAATAATTAATATCTGGCAAAACTGCTCTCTAAACATGAGAGAACACCCTGGCTGGTGTGACTCGGTTGGAACATTGTCCCATGCACCAAAGGTTGTGGGTTCAATTCCCAGTCAAGGCATGTACAGGAGACAGCCAATTGATGTATCACTCACACATCAATGTTTCTCTCAATTAAATAAAAGTTTTAGCCCAGCAGCATGGCTCAATGGTTGAGCATCGACCTATGAACCAAGAGGTCATGGTTTGATTCCCCGTCATGGCACATGCTTGGGTTGCAGGCTCACCCTCAGTGTGGGGCATGCAGGAGACAGCTGATCAGTGATTCTCATCATAGATGTTTCTATCTCTCTTTCCTTCTCCCTTCCTCTCAGAAATCAATAAAAATATATTCTTTTAAAAAGGCATAATTAACTTCATTTAAAAAAAAAACAACAACAAATAAGAACCAAAGATTTTCCCATTCTTCTTCTCCATTTCTTGACCCACCCATTCCAACCCACAAAATTAGAATCTCATCTTCTCTCACGAAATATTCAAAGAACTTTAAAAATTAATAAAGTTAATATACTTTCCTTTTTTTTATTAGTTATTTCTTTTGGATAAAAGGATAGAGGCTACTAGGAAAGGTTTTTCTGAACACCTAATTCAAAATTACTGAGTTCATTAAAAAGTCAAAGTTATTATTTTTTTCTTATATTCTTATGCTTGTGAGTTTAAACAGTATTAACTAGACTTTTTCTTCCCTGAAACATATATACATGTGCATGCATGTACGTTTGAATACAGTGTATACACACACAAGCATATATTTCAGAGTAAGAAAAATTATGTGTATACATATCCTATATAATAAAGAGCTAACATGCTAATTAGACCGAATAGCAGAACAACCATCTGGACGACCTTTTGGCTGTGAGGGCCCGCTGGGGCAGGTGGGCTGTGAGGGCTGAGCCCCTTGCACAAGTTTTGTGCATCGAGCCTCTAGTGTATATATACACTGAGTGGCCAGATTATTATGATCTCTGAACGCATAATAATCTGGCCATTCAGTGTGTGTGTGTGTGTGTGTGTGTGTGTGTGTGTGTGTGTGTATGTGTGTGTATACTAGAGACCCAGTGCATGAAATTTGTGCATGGGGTGGTCCCTCAGCCCAACCTGCACCATCTCTAATCTGGGGGACTCCTCAAGGGATGTCCGACTGCCCATTTAGGCCCGATCCTACCTAAACGGGCAGTTGGACATCCTTTCACAATCCAGGACTGCTGGCTCCCAACTGCTTGCCTGCCTGCCTTCCTGATTGCTCTTAACCACTTCTGCCAGCCAGCCTGATCACCCCCTAACCACACCCCTGCCAGCCTGATTAATGCCTAACTGCCCCCCTGCCAGCCTATTTGCCCCTAACTGCCCTCCCCTGCAGGCCTGGTCACCCCTAACTGTCCTCCCTTGCAGGTCTGGTCCCTCCCAACTGCCCTCCCCTGCTGGCCTGATTGCCCACAACTGCTCTTTCTTGCAGGCCTGATTCCTCCCTAATGCCCTCCCCTGCTGGCCATCTTGTGTCCACATGGGGACAGCCATCTTTGACCACATGGGGGGCAGCCATCTTGTGTGTTGGAGTGATGGTCAATTTGCACATTACTTTTTTATTAGATAGGATAGAGGCCTGCTGCACGGGTAGGGGCCGGCTGGTTTTCCCTGAAGGGTATCCCAGATCAGGGTGGGGTTCCCTTGGGATGTGGGCAGCTTGGGCAAGGAGCCTATCATGGTTTGCACCCAGCCATGCCCCCTGGCTACCTAAGCAGAGTCTGTGGTATCTGGGATTTATTTATCTTATATAATTGAAACTTTGTAGCCTTGAGTGGAGTCCTGGGCCTGCCAGAATGTATGGAAAGCTTGGCTTCCTCCATAGCCAGGGAAATCCAAGCCTCCTGCTCACTCCATAGCCTCAGCCATCTTGGTTGGATTATTATGTGTCCAGAGATCATAATAATCTGGCCACTCAGTGTGTGTGTGTGTGTGTGTGTGTGTGTGTGTGTGTGTTAGAGGTCCGGTGCACAAAATTTGTGCATAGGTGTGTATGTGTGTGTGTGTGTGTGTGTGTCCCTTAGCCCATCCTGGACCTCTCCAATCTGTGGCACCTCAAGGGCAGTTGAATATCCCTCTCACAATCCAGGACTGCTGGCTCCCAACAGCTCGCCTGCCTGCCTGCCCTAACCACTTCTGCCTTCCAGCCTGATTGGCCCTAACTGCCCTTCCCTGCCAGCCTGGTCGCCCCTAACTGCCCTCCCCTGCTGGCCAGGTCACCTCTAACTGCTCTCCCCTACCAGCCTGGTCACCTCTAACTGCTCTCCCCTGCAGGCCTGGTACCGCCCCAACTACCCTCCCTTGCTGGCCTTCTTGTGGTGGCCATCTTTGACCACATGGAGGCAACCATCTTATGTGTTGGAGTGATGGTCAATTTGCATATTACCTCTTTATTAGATATGAGATACACACACACACACACACACACACACACACACACAGAGTGGCCAGATTATTATGATCTGTAAATGCATATAATCTGGCCACTCGGTGTATATCCTATATAATAAAAGGCTAATATGCAAATTGTTCCCTCCACCAGTTCAATCAGCAGGCAGGCTGCCCATGTCCCCTCCTTCTGGCCAAGCTGGCCAGACCCCACCCATGCACAAATTCATGAGTGTGTGTGTGTGTGTGTGTGTGTGTGTGTGTGTGTTTCACTTATGTATGTTTATGTTTTAAATACATTTTAAAGATTTTTAAAATTGATTTTTAGAGAGAGAGAAAGGGAGAGAAAAACATCAATCAGCTGCTTTCTGCAGGCCCCCTACCAGGAATCAAACCTGCATATGTCTGACCAGGAACCCAACTGACAACCCTTCAGTACACAGGATGATACTCAACCAACTGAGCCACACCAGCCAGGGATGTTTTAAAATATATTTTAAAAGAAATAGATACTACTAAAAGATTTCCTATTATAATCCAAAATCTTCAAATTATGATTAATAGATACTACTAAAAGATTGCCTATTATAATGCATAATCTTCAAATTATGATTAAGCAGGAAATGTATATAAATTATAGTCATATAAATATTTTCAATTATACCTGTGAAATGGCAGGGAATTGGACTATATTATTGTTGTTTTTGCTATCTTTATTGTAACATATTGAGATATGTTACAATAAAGATAGCAAAAAATAGTTCATTCCTGTTTTAGCTTTCCTAGCTAGTTATTGTTTATTTTCTTTTTATATATTCAAAGGGGTCAGCAAGAGAAGTGTGGACAACCAGCAGTGTAATAGAAGGAAAGGCCAATGAACTAAGAGCAAGAAGACCTGATTTTAGTTTTGTCTCACCTCTTACTATGCTAAACTTCAGGCAGCTCCCTATCTATCCATAGGATTGTTAAAAAAGCAAATAAAGTAGCACATAGGGAGCACCAAATATGTAGAGATGTAAAATGATGGTACTTTCATTAGTATTTGTCTAAATTCTTTCCCATTTTATTTCACAAACTCACAGCCTGATTTCTCTCTCTCTGCTATGACTGACACCCTTTATATCATATAGAATTAAGATAACTTATTGAGGGAAAAACAAGGAGAGAAGTTGGCAGACTTTAGCTACCAATAAAGTTCTTGTTTAGTACAAATGTAATATTAGAAATAAGAGCTTCCCATCTCTGGGTCAGTAGGTCAAATCCGATTCAACCTAAAATCACAGCCACTGGATGCCATTTAGAAAATCCTGTTTAAAGGCACTGATCATCTTGTTTTGTCCATTCAATGAATATTTATTAAGCAAAAACTCATATACTTGCTTCTCTGACTCACTACTATTTCACCATCCTGAGGT
This sequence comes from Lasiurus borealis, assembly GCA_004026805.1. Taxonomy (NCBI): domain Eukaryota; kingdom Metazoa; phylum Chordata; class Mammalia; order Chiroptera; family Vespertilionidae; genus Lasiurus; species Lasiurus borealis. Next base: position 12,352 of record PVJN01022579.1, on the reverse strand, counting down.
AGAAATAATGTATTAATAAACATAACTAGCAGACTATTCTGGTGTTAATTATTCACTGGGAATTTCCCCAAGCTAAGCAGCCATTTGGCAAGAGAAGAAAGAACCTGTTATCTATGACGTAATCCAGCCCTAAAACAGCTGTTCTGCTGAAACACCAAACAAAAGTTCAGGAAATTTAGAAACTGTTTAAAACACCTAATTGGTTATGAGCAACTTTTGCTTACAACAATCCTTACTGTTCTGTGTAAAAATTCTCACCTCATGTTCTAACAGAACTCTCAGCTTCCCTTTTACAGTACATCCAACACTACTGTTACACAGTATTCGTTGTCTATGCTTGCCAGTTACAACTGAGGGAGGGCAGGATATTATTATATCCTTGAATTCTTGCGCATAGAAGATACTCAGTAACTTTCTGTAGAAGGAATGAATAAAGAACCATAATTTTCATCTATTTTCAGGCATTGGAGAAGGATCTTTAACTTCTTTGTGCCCATTCCCTCAACTCTGTAATAGGAACAATATTTTATAATTTTTCAAAAGAATGTGAAATATGAAGGTTAAGTGCCTATCATATAGTAATAGGCACCCAACAAGCAGTAACTATTATTAGTATTTTTACTATTACTCATTTTTATCTATATAAACTGAATTCTTCTCAAAATAGGATTGTAATTTTATATCCATAATAAATAAATATTTACAGTATGTATTTCAGAAACTTTTAAAACCACCACAGCCTAATTCTTCATCTAACAAAAAGCAGTTGACATTAAGTTTAAAGCCCTTTTTAAATAAGCTAAAATATGCTGGAAAGGCCAATTTGGTCTTTTGTTTATTTTGCTTTGCTTATCTATCCTTCTTAAGAGCTGGAATATGAAATTAATGAAATCACTTTTAATATGCAACTGAGTTAAATGTTGATTGTCTTAGGTAGGTTGGTGTGTGAATTCTACAGAATACCAAGTGTCTTTTTTTTTAAGTCCTTTGTTGATTTCCATTTACTCTTCAACTCATAACATCTAACTTTTGTTACCTCCACCATTCAAACTGTTGCTCTTATTAAGATTGCCAATGAATATTTTTGGTTACCATCTTAAATGACACTATTGACCAGTCCTTTCTGCAGTTCTCACTTCCTTTGGCTTTCTTATCATCATTCTTTGCTGGTTCTTCTTATACACTCTACCCATAGCTGCCCAGTTGGTTTTACTAGCAATTCTTCCCCTGTCCATTTTTTTAGAAATATATTTTATTGATTTTTTTTTTACAGAGAGGAAGGGGGAGGGATAGAGACTTAGAAACATCGATGAGAGAGAAACATCCATCAGCTGCCTTCTGCACGCCCCCTACTGGGGATGTGCCCGCAACCAAGGTACATGCCCTTGACCAGAATTGAACCTGTGACCTTTCAGTCCTCAGGCCCACTCTCTATCCACTGAGCCAAACCGGTTATGACAACCCTGTCCATTTCTTAAAGGTTAATTTCTCCCAGGAAACCATCGTTGCCTCTCTTTTACTTTATAGTATAGAGGGAAATTTTCAACTCTTTTTTGGGGGGGCTAAGGGGGGGGAGACATCGAGTCATTATAAAAAAAATCACTAAACCAAAAGAAGATTTCTGGACCATTGTTCTTAGTTATGTAGAAAGAACACTGGTACTATAGTTAGGAGACCTGTGTTTGTATTGTTTGTATTGGTTGCATGACCTTTAAAAGTGCATTCATTCTCTTTTTTGTCTGATTTATTTCACTTAGCATAATACTCCTAGGTCCATCCATGTTGTTGCAAATGGTAAAACTCCTTTCTTTTTATGCACATTATTTCATTGTGTAAATGTAATACATTTTAATCCACTCATCTATGGATACTTAGGTTGCTTCTGTATCTTGACTCTTGTACATTATGCTGCAAAAAACATAGGGGTGTATATGTCTTTTTGAATTAGAATTTTGTATTTGTTTGGATAAGTACCTAGAAGTGGAATCACTGAGTCATATGGTAGTTCTATTTTTAATACTGTTTTCCATAGTGGCAGCTCCAGTTGGTGTGGCTCACTAAGTCGGAGCGTTGTCCATGCACTGAAGGGCCATGGGTTTAATTCCTGGCAAGAGCACATACCCAGATTGCAGGTTTGATCCCCGGTTGGGAGGAGTATGGAGATAACCGATGCATGTTTCTCTCTCTATTCCCTTCCTTCTTCTCTAAAAGCAATCTTTTAAACATTTTAAAAGCCGAGGGATTAAGATGTACACATTTCCAGATATAAAAACAGCCATGGGGATATAAAATACAGCATAGGGAATAAAGTCAATAATCCTATATAATAAAGAGGTAGTATGCAAATTAACCATCACATGGTCACAAGATGGCTGCATCCACAGTGGAGGTGAGTTTCCCATAACACAAGATGGCTGAACTCACAGCGGAGGCAGGGTTCCCATAACACAAGCAGGGACCTGAGGCTGTGCACCCTGCCTGGCGAAACTTGACAGGGGACCTCAAGCCGCACCCCCCCACCCAGTGGGGCTTGACAGGGACCTCAAGCCATGCCTCCTGCCCAAGTGGGGCTTGACAGGTGACCTCAAGGCATGCTCACTGCCCCAGTGACGGTCCAGGGTACCTGAGGTGGTGCCCCCCCCCATCTGGCAGGGCTTGATGGGGAATCTCAAGGTGCACCCCACAACCCACTGCCAGGCTGGGACCCCAGGCCACAACCCCCACCCTGGTGCCGGACCAGGGAACCTGAGGCTGCGCCCCCTGCCTGGTGTGTGCTGGGGGACCTGAAGCTGTACTTCCTGCCCAGTGGGGCTGATGGAGGATCTGAGGCTCAGCCCTCCACCTGGAAGGGCATGTCGGGGGACCTGAGGCTGCACCCCCCCCACATACCCAGCAGGGCTTGGCCAGAGTAGGACCAGCAGGTCTGGATCTCACCCAGTGAGGGTGGGGCCAGCCAGGTCTGGGTCTCACACGATTTTAAGATGCGCGTGAGTGGATGGAGACTTGACTCTGGGTCAAGGAGAAAGATTTTCATATACATTTTACTAATATTCTTTCACCTCTGACACTTCTATAATAGAGAAAGGGCAAATAGCAATATTAAAATATTTCCTTTAATTAATTCCCTTTTAATGTGCACAAATTTCATGCACCAGGCTGCTAGTCTATATAATAAAAGCCTAAGCAACCATTATGGTGGAATGACCAGAATGACTGGTTGCTGTGAAGCACACTGACCACGAGGGGCAGACACTCAACACAGGAACTGGCCCCTGGTCAGTGTGCTCCCACATGGGGAGCGCTGCTCAGTCAGAAGCCGAGCTCATGGCTGGCGAGCACAGTGGTGGTTCTGGGAGCCTCTCCCACCTCCATGGCAGTACTAAGGAGCAGCAAGCTGAATGAATGGTAAGGAGCGAGGGGTCCCGGACTGTGAGAGGGATGTCTGTCTGCTGGCTTAGGCCTGCTCCCCATGAGAGAGAACAGGCCAGGTTGAGGGGACATCCCCCCCGCCCCTGCTCAGTGCATGAATATCATGCACCGGGCCTCTAATATTATAATAACTGTATGGTGTCAAATAGGTACTGATCTTGTTGAGCTGATCACTTTGTAGGTTATGTGGATGTCTAACCACTGTGTTGTACACCTGAAACTAGCATGGTATTGTGTGTAAACTATAATTGAAATTATTTTTTTTATTTTTAAAGTACATTCATTCTTTGAGACTCACTTTACTCTTAAATGCATATTGTGAGGCATAAATAATATATACATTTGAAAATACCTTAAATTTGTAGGCAAGTTACTACAAATAGTGAATGTCTTTTTAGTTCTCATGTCAGCTTGTAGCAGAACATTTTCCTGAGAGAAGGGAATTCCGAAGTTTTTTGAGAGGGAATAGAAAAGTCTTTTTAAAAATTTTAAATCGCCGAAACTGGTTTGGCTCAGTGGATAGAGCATTGGCCTGCAGACTGAAGGGTGCCAGGTTCGATTCCGGTCAAGGGCATGTACATTGGTTGTGGGCACATCCCCAGTAGGGGGCGTGCTGAAGGCGGCTGATCGATGTCTCTCTCATCGATGTTTCTAACTTTCCATCTCTCCCCCTTCCTCTCTGTGAAAAATCAATAAAATATATTTTTTAAAAAATTTAAATGTATTTCTCTTCTAATTATTTAATGTACTCATTTTATTAGGAATGCTTATCAACCATGAATAGTTTTCCAGCTTTGGGCTTAAATCATGGTGAGAAGGGGAATCATAAACAAAACACTTTATGAACTCACTAGAAAAGGATGGAAAAGTCAAAGCCGAAATAACTGCTTTAGAGGAAGTGACTATGTAAGAATAAATCTTTGAGAAACTGATCTTTTTTATCTGTTAGACATCATAAAGCAAGAGCTTAAACAGTAATTAGACTATCAAGCCTAATTATTATTTTCTGTAAGCATACTAGGTCCTTAAATATCTGAAACCAATTGAAATTCCTACTGAGATTTTTAGACAATATATGAATTACAGGTTTTTGCTTTGTTTTTTCCCCCGCAAAGTTTTATTATAAAAGAAGTAAACACACAGATAAGTTAAGGAATGTACAGTTAACATTTTGCTATACTGTATTGGCTTTATCAGATATCTACTCATTTATCCATTCCTGGGCTAGAAGTTTTTAAACAGGAAAAAATGTTTTATTTAATCTTTTTTATATATCTCATTTAGCAACTTAAGAAATAAAAAAAGTTCAATGCTTTACAAGCTATAATTTTAACATTTTGAATAAATTTAGCATTAAATAAAAAATATACCATATGTATAATATAAAAATATAAATGGAAAGATAATTGTCAAGTTCAGGAGAATAGTTATGTGTACAGAGAGTGGGAAAGGGCTCATAGAGAAGTTCACAGTGATCTTCAACTCTAATGTGTGTGTTTTTATTGACTTTAGGAAGAGAAAGAAAGAAAGAGAAAGAAACCCATTTGTTCCGATTATTTATACATTCATTGGTCGATTCTTGTATGTGCCCTGACCAGGGATTGAACTCACAACCTTGGCATATCAGGACAACACTCTAACTAACTGAGCTACCTGGCCAGGGCCTTCAATTGTAATGTTTTATTAAATTCTGAAGAGTAAAACATTAGTACATAATATTGCATCTATTGAGTTATTTGGCTGTTTGTTATCCTGTCTGTTCTTTGCTATATGTTTGAAATATTCCACAATTAAAAATTAAAAGAAAGATTTCCTACTTAGTTGTCTTTTCCCCTGGCAAAGTGCTTTTCACTTCATTTAAGATCCTTTGTTCAGTCGGCCTTCCAACTGAGGTGGATTGAATAGAATCTGACTGCATGTTACCTTTTCTCAGTTAGTTTGATGTACTAACTAAAAGAATGATAAAGAGTGCACCCTTTCTACCAAGGATTGAGGAGTATAACTTTTACTTACTTCTTGGTTTTGACTAATTCAGAGAGAGAGGGGGAAAAAAAAACTTCCTGTATTATACTTAAATTCCTTGAAGCTATTTTACATGGTTGTAGAAAATTGTATAATTGTGTAAAAATGTAATTTTGCATGTTCACCTGATTTCAGAGAATAAAGACATGGAAAGTTAAATATGGCCAGGGAAGCTGATACATGAAAACTTGGAGAGATAATGATGCTGCTCAGCCAGAGCCTGGAAACTTGACCAGTCTAAACAAACTACATAGTACTAAATTGCTTGTGAAAGAGCTGAATCAATCCTGCTGCGATTTGAACTTTTGGCTCCTGAAAGTCTAGGGCAAGCTTGAAAATAAAAATAAAGCCCTTACCTACAGGGTTGTGTTCCAGGCTCTTTACTGGATTCTCTGTATGAAGGAGACATCTACTCAAAAAGCAAGAGGCGGAAGAAATCTGAGGCAATGAAAAAAGTATCTTAGGGGTTTCTCCCTATTCCAGGTGTGGGGTGAGTTTGCGGGGGATAGAACCTCCATTATTAATTAATGTGTTGATTCCTTCAGAAAATTTTTATCTAAAGCCCAAAGAAAAAATATAGTGGGGTGTGATATAAAGGATCAACCAACCAGAATATATTTAGTGCTTATGACTTCCCAAGCATTTACATGCCTCCTTCAGGAAGTAAGATGCTATGTAAAAACACAAAAGTCTAGGAAAACAAAAAAAAAACTATATATATAAAAGCCTAAAAGACCTAATGACTGGTTGACTGGTCTCCATGACATGCACCGACCACCAGGGGGCAGACACTCAACACAGGAGCTTCCCCCTGGGGGTCAGTGCACTCCCACAATGGGAGTGCCACTAAACTGACAAATGGGCGCCAGATACTGCCCAGCTCATGGCTGGCGAGTGCAGCTGTAGTGGCAGGAGCCTCTCCTGCCTCCAGCAGTATTACTGAGTGGAGCATTGTGCTGGGATGAGCGGGAGCAGGCAGGCCGCCTGCTGTTTTGTGCACTAATATGGGGATCGGGCCAAAACTGGCAGTCCAACATCCTCCCAAGAGTCCCAGATTGCAATAGGGCACAGGCTTGGCTGAGAGACCCCACCTGTGCACTGGGCCTGTAGTCTATAGATATAAGTGCTTTGAAAACTATCTATAGTGGATATTCGTTTGAAATGCAGAATTCTGAGGTATCTGCTAGCAAGAGGATGGCATACAACAGCCAAAAAATCATCTTACTGCTATATTTAATACTGGGTTAGGTTCCTATTATTGCCAGGGCCTGCTAGGAGGAAGTAGAGGAGAAACCAACAGGTGCAGTGAGGTGGGCATTTAAGATTTCCAGGAGTTCTTCCTTTTGGCAGTAGACCTTTCCAACCTTAACCTGTTCTGTAGTAAACCTCCATCATCATAGAGACAGTATAGAATACGGGTTAAGAAAACAGGTTCTGGAGCCAGAATAACTGGCTGGGTTTAAAATAGTGCTGTATAACCTTAGTCAAGCTACTTAACCTCTCTGAGCTTTATAAAGATAATACCAGAATCATAAGGTTGTAAGAATTGGATACTACATGTAAACTTTTAATGAAGTATATAAAAGATGGGGTGTCCTAAACAACATTCCCACCAGCTGAGCCACCCAGATGGGGCTCATGTGTATTTCTTAAAGGGCAGTGATTATATTAATAAATGCATATGAAAACATTTCTGGAAATATTAACCATTACCCCTGTGAGTAGGATGATGGAAAGAAGAGTGACTTTTTACTTTACCTTTCTGAATACTGAGGAGGGCAGAGTAATCATTCCCCATGTGTTACTTATGTTACTTATACTTTTTTTTAAAAACTAGTTTTAAAAAATAGAGTGGGGATTAAATGGTTAAATGTTTTATAAGGTGTGTTGGATGTGAAAAGTGATCTATAAATGCCTATTATTTTTACTAAACAATAGAGCATACGGCTTTTGTAACCTGAAGAAAGCAGCATTTCAGCATCTCTTCCTACTAGAGCATATGGTGGTTAAGACCATGTGGGATGGATGAATGCCTTAGAGACTGCTTCTCATGAAGTTGATATGCAATCTTTTTAGTATTCCCCATTGCTCTTAGGGTGGAAAGTTCCATGGAAGGGAGTGGAAGGGCTCAGTGACATTGTTCCATCCAGTGTTTAAAACTATTGTCAGGTATTCTTTTAAATAAAACTATTAGCCACATGGTGATTGCAAAACATGATTGCTTCTAAGAGCCTTTGTTTACAGAGTTTGGTTTATTGTATCGTATGAAGAGTGCCTTTGACTAAGCGTAGTGAGATACCACTTGGTGCTGTCTGGACAAGTTTAAAAATTAGGGGTGTTATTTTGAGAGTTTTATCCTAGTGTTTTTACAGACTAACAGGAGATAGAATGTTTTGTTACTCCAGGTAACAGGCTTTTGGTTTTATAATTTAAAGTGTTTTTTTCCCCTTTTGACACTGGGGGGATTAATTTACAGTTTATTTCTCTAGTCACACCTTTAGAAAAAAAACATAAAAATACAAATAAATTGACCTGGTGGGTTTGCTTCTGTAGTTAGAGTGTTGGTCTGCAGTCTGAAAGGTTGCGGGTTCGACTCCTGGTCAAGTACACGTATCTCCTCGGTTACAGGTTCGATCTCTGGCCCTGGTCAGGGTGCAGGCAGGAGGCAACCAATCAATGTCTCAACTTTCATGTCGATGTTTCTCCTCTCTCTCTCTCTCTCTCTCTCTCAGAGGCTCCTTCCCTTCTCTACTCTCTCTAAAAAAACATATCCTCACTCCTCAGATGAGGATTAAAAAAAAAAGAAAATAGCCCAGTCAGCATGGCTCAGTGGTTGAGCATCAACCTATGAACCAGGAGCTCAAGGTTCAATTCCCCATCAGGGCACATGCCTGGGTTGCAGGCTCAATCCCCAGTGTGGGGTGTACAGGAAGCAGACAATCAATGATTCTCTCATCATTGATGTTTATATCTCTCCCTTTCCTTTTCTCTCTTAAATCAATAAAAAGATATATTGTAAAAAATAGATCTTCTGATTGGTATAATAATTTTTCCTTATAACTAGCTATGTGTATTTTTTAAACCTCACCCAAGGATATATTTTGTTTGTTTGTTTATTGGTTTGTTTTTAAAAATTTTTAGAGAGAGAGGAAGGAAGAGAAAAAAATCGATGTGAGAGAGAAATATACATTGGTTGCCTCTTGAATACACCCCAACTGGGGATCGAACCAACAACCTGGGTATAAGCTGTGACTGGAATCGAAACTAGGACCCTTTGATGCACCAGATAGTCAAGACCAGTGGTTCTCAACCTGTGGGTCGCGACCCGTTTGGGGGTTGAACAACCTTTTCATAGGGGTCGCCTAAGACCATGGGAAAACACATATTTCCCATGGTCTTAGGAACCAACACATCGCTCCTCGGTGTAGCAAAGTGTAGCAATGTAGTTTACTGTTGTCATATGAAGACTGTTGTTACCCATGCTACACCATGATTCAAGACAAAATTTCATTTATTTGTAATTAGAAATAAATTTTTCACAATATATAATTACATATTGTTTTTGTGATTAATCCCTATGCTTTAATTATGTTCAATTTGTAACAATGAAAATACATCCTGCATGTCAGATATTTACATTACAGTTCATAACAGTAGCAAAATTTCAGTTATAAAGTAGCAATGGAAATAATTTTGTAGTTGGGGGTCACCACAACATGAGGAGCTGTATTAAAGGGTCGCGGCATTAGGAAGGTTGAGAACCACTGGCCAGGACTTAGTGGGTGTCCTCCCATGCATTAAAGCGTTGCTGGCTCCATTCTAGTAGGGGCTCAATCCCCTTTGGGCGGGAAAGGGTAGTGTAAGAGGTAGCTGATGAGTGTTTTGTTCTCTCATCAATGTTTCTCTCCCTCTCTTTCTCTCTCTTGCTCTCACTCTCTCAAAATCAATTTTTAAAATATTTAAAAGTATTTTTAGTGGTTTAAATGTAATTCTATAAAAATTTTACTTGGTCATAGCTAATGCTGTCAAGAGCCAAATTTATACTTTAGAATATTCATATTTCTGAGCCTTAAAATAGTCAGCAAATGACATGACAAAATTAATTTCAAATCTAACTCAAGCACCATTGTAACAAAATGCAGCAATTTTTCTTCAGAAAACTGTGCAAAATTATTTTAGAGAAAGCGCCTCTGACTTCATGGGGAGTAGAAAACGAGCTTAGTTTATTTCCTGCTGCTCAATCTAATTTGGAATCATTTTTGAAGTCCTAGATGCTTGGGTACAGAGAGCTTGCTCCCTAGAGCCTTGTTTCCTGACAGTGGAGAGTAAAGAATTAAATTGAGCTGAAACTAAATTGATTGACATTTTGACATTGTAAAGAGTGTGAAAATAAAGGAAATTTTTTCAACTTTTTAAAACAGGCAATAGTAGAAAGAACTATTTCCTTAAAGGTATCTAAGTTTGTAAAGATGATTTAATTATTTTCTTTAAAAACTGAGAGGCATATTCTAGCACTTTCCCAATTTCTTATATTACAGTTCAAAGCAAGAATTTAACTTGAAAAGCTTTTGAAAAAGCCTGGGTAAGGGTGTTAAAATAGTCTCCTTAGCTGAACAGGCACTGACAGAGGTCTTTTGAGGGAAAACAAAGGACTATGCACTTCTGGGATGTCACTATAGGAATCTATTTATAAAAGACAAGTATACATATTTATGAGATCTTTATCTCTATCATTTTTAAATGTGAGAGAGATTAAGTGTGAATTGAGTAAGATACATTTCATTTTAATATGATTTTATCGATTTTGGAGAGTGAGAAACAACCGGAGAAGCATCCGTGAGAGATCTACCAGTTAGCTGTGTACTGAAGGGTTGCTGGTTCAATTCCATTGTGGCCTGACCAGGAATCAATAGGGTGTCAATGCTCAACCACTGAGCAACACTGACTGGGCCGAGCCTACTGACTTCTTTTTAAGACAGATTCAGATGGTTACCATGCCATTCTCTTTCCTAAAAGACATCACTTAATGTTGACTTCAATAAAATCTCATCTCTGCCGTGTCATGAAAGGAACTGGACCCATCACCTTAACAGTGCTGTTTACTAGTAAACAGCCTGCTGCCTATTTTTTTTTTTAATCACTGCAGGAGGTTGTGATAAATTACAACCTGGAAGAAATTTTTAAACTGGCAACTTTGCCAGATATTTAAAGCAATTTATTTTGGAGTGTATCGGCAGATTTTTTTTTTCTTACCCTGCATTTGAGTGCCTGCTGACGCAGCCAGAACAAATCTTTCAAACATTTTCCTTCCTAGAGATAGATGAAGATAATGATGCACTCGACTCCAAGATCCAGACCTTACACTAATTCTTCACTGGCCATTGGTTCCTTCCTATGATTGGATCTGTAGGAATCTTAGATATCTATTTTCAGTATGAGTTTGCCATATTTCTAGTCCCTGAGTGCCTTGGTAATAAGTTTTATGGAAGGATCAACTAACAGAAGAATAATTTTGGTTTTGACACTGAATTTATAGTTTAGATTATTGCATTACTAGCATATTGAAAATTGCCAAACTTCCCAATAGGAAAAGACATCTGAAAGTTTATATTTAAAAAGACACATTTCTTCTTGATTTTAGCATATGTTGTCTTATGGTGACTTTTTTCTAATTTTAGTCTCTTCGCTTATAATTGGATACTGAAATTGTGTTTTTTTAAATTATTAATTTTTGGCTCTGGAATCACTAAGCCAGCTTTAATGATATACATTTTAATCAAGTATTCAGAAAAGCTAAACATACTGGTGCCTAAAAATATTTGTCCTGATGAGATTAGAAGGAGAAGAGATAAGGAAGCTAACTTTTATTGAATGCCTCTATAGGCCAACCTCTTTTGTAACCACTACATAACATGTAGGAAAGAGAGAAGAGATTCTCATTTTACACAGAGCTGATCTGTAGTCAGGTGAAAGGTACTGCTCAGTGAGTTGTTAGGAACACCATAAAAGCTTAAAGGCTCACAGATTGGTGGGAAAGACCCTAGATCAGGAGTCATAAAACGAGTTCCTATCAAAGTGACATCAAACAAGGTCAACTGGCTTGAGTTTGAATTTTTACAATTCTGTAAGTAAGAGGATATAATCTCTAGCCTGTCTTCCTTTCAAGATTGTTTGGCACAATGCTAGTATAATTCCCAAGCATGGCTGCACATTGGAATCACTTGGGGAGCTTTGAAAAATGCTAACATCTAGATTCCAACCTCAAGAGATTATTACGATGTGATTGGTCTTGGGTGTAGTGATTATTGGGCGTTCTTAAATCTCCACAGGTGATGCTCTAGTGCAACCAAGGTTGTGAATCTTTGGTTTGGAGGATGGTTAGGAAAGTGTTTTGTAAATCTATCCACAAGGATTAGCAGGCTGTGTCGATAATTTGTTTTTTCCATCATAATTTCAACTGTTTGGCTTTAAAAAAAAAAAAAAATCCAGCTAGGGGTTTAGAGAGCAACCAAAGAACTTATATGCATGCATATTAGCATAACTAATGGACACAGACACTGGGACGGTGGGGGCTTGCCCGGGCTGGGAAGGAATGGGGGGGGGGTCATTTGGGGGAAAAGGAGACATAGTAAAATTTTAGACAATTAAAAAATTTAAATTAAATTTTAAAAATCCAGCTAACCTCTGGATTTCTCCAGCCTTTAGCACATAGGAGCCGTTGATAAATTGTTACATTTGTTAACGAACAGCCTTTTAAAGTTTTAAAGTCATCTGAAAAATGGGGTTTGTTTGAGATGCAATGTGGAGAGCCTGTTAAAAGGACCTTTCTGCTAAAACATTCCCAAGAAATGTGAGAGTCTTTCTTGCCCACCTTCGACTCGCTTCACTACTTCGCCCAAGT